>ML784376.1:206131-238832 GCA_009831015.1 Picea engelmannii | reverse complement strand
GATCAATCTATGTATCTCATCTTCCTGATTTGAATCACTAACGTTATCTCCATCCATATCATCATTAATAACTTGATCAACATCTTCAATATTCTGATCTCGAAGTTCATCTCCATGTAAAGTAGTATTTCTGCTAGTACTTGGTAAATAACTCTCTGGAGGTTGAAACTTTGGGGGCATCATCTATACATTTAAAAACAACATAGAAAAGTTAGTGTGTATAGAAAATATAAAAATTCCGATAAGAAATATAATTACTAAAATTCATGACATACTGATTATTACAGAGAATACATTAAATATTGAATCCTCTTACCAAGGGACGATATTCATAACCCCCTTCGGCGTGCCCCTTCTCCCTACAATTTTTTTGGGCTGTTGTTATTAAAAGTCTTCTATTTTGCAAGCTTCTACAATCATATCAAGGGAAATAACATTTTCCATCGCCCCTCGCCTCTAATGCCGCTCTTAACTGAGCAAGTTTCCTGTCATTTTCGTTCATTGTGATAAATCCTTGTCCTGACAAGTAATTGTCTTACCTACACCATACCAAACATTAAGTTGTCAATTTTTTATATTTTGGCTACTCCTTTCGATTATGATATGTTTATTTGCAGTGACCTACATCTTTATAATAAGGTCAACATCTTTATAATGAGGTGATTATATGTGTAGAGGATCAACATCATGACGACATTGATAACATCTTTATAATAAGGTCATATGTGTACAAATGTTTTCTTTATATAATAACGACATATATACCTAACATAAGTTTAGGGTTAGTGTTCATGTATCTTATTAGTCCCTGCTTCAATCAAGATTTGTTGGTGTTTTTTTGTTAGGTCTTAAAAATTAAAAGAGAGAAGAAAATGACAATCAATTACTATCATTTCATCGATCAGGGTTGAGTTTCAAGAGAACTTCCATATCTTTATCAATGAAAAGAGAGAGAGATTATAGCTACAATTGAAGGGAAAAGGGTATGTGGATTCCATAAACCTAGAATATTATGGAATCCACATACCCTTTTCCATATAATATACTAACTAGATCCAAAAAATGAAGACATGAAATATGGTATTACACATATTATAATATATTATCAAGGAAAAAACAAGCTAAATGAAATTTGGACATTTGAAAAACAAATTACAAGTTAAATGAGTACATCAATAAAAGATAACATACTAACCTTGCAAGTTCAAAATCTGAGCTATGTAGATCGAGAATTGGATTTTTTCAACAGGTGGGTGATGAAAAAAAAACCAGCTCAAACAAAAGCCAAGAACAGTGTCACAACTATAGCAATTGTGTCGCAAAGTCTCTTAAAGTCACGTATATATAGACAAAATAGTCAACTAGCCGTCAAGACCGACCAATGAGATAGGCACAATTTTCGTTGCTATTTCTACGATAGTTAGTCGCTATGGCGATGAAAATCCCGACTACATTTAAATAAGATTTTCGTTGATATTGCGACGAACTTTCGTGGAAATATCGATGAAAATCCCACCCTGTTTAAAAAAAATATGAAACTAGTTGAAGCGTGGAAATTTTTTGTGGAATAATCCGCCCATATGTAGTAGTGATACTATTATTAATACAAAAACCTATAAACCATCATCTCTATAACACCTACCACCCCTAACTTTCGACCAATATAATCCCTAACTAACCAGTGATCGCTTAAGCCACGTACCACTATAGAATTGACCCCCATAAGTAATACAACTACATCAACGCATATCATTAATAAAATATAATAGTTAGAACTACTATAATAGCTAACACTTAAATGACCATCGTAAAACATAACCCCAAACCTAATAGCCAATCAAATATATAACCCATATCCCCCAACATCAAAACCATATTAAAACCCATTAATGTTAACCCTACATAATTATCACCCCTAAATCATAATGCACATAACTACTAACTCATAAAACCCCTATAAAACCTAATTCATATAATCCATAAACATTATATCCCTTATCCTCTAACCATTACTATAATTATCACCCGTAAACCATAACAACTATACTTGCTAACCCTAGCTCTAGCTTCTACAAATATCGCCCTCTTTCACCCTTAATCACTAACTCCTAACCTCCATAATTCATTCAACATGTAAACCACATATTTGATAAATCTTAACCTTTATGATGTTTAATCCCTAAAACCCTTAACTTATATAACTCCATCCTCTAATATATATAACCTATAACCCTTATCACTCTTATAATTCCTATAAACATCAAATATTAATGCTTATAATCATTAAACCACAAGGTAATGATTTACCATACCTAAACATTGATCCCTATAACCCATATCATACCCAATGATTAATCTGTATAGCTTTGATAAATATTAACCCTTATAGCATCTTAATCCTAACACCTATAAGCATAAATCATATAACATTTATATCCACTATATCAATTACTCTCATTTCCTTATACTTTGTAATATCGAATTTCTTTAACACCTGAAACATTGTTGAGGTAGAAATTGTAACCCCTATCATCCCTACACTTAATCCATATAACCCATAACCCCATTCATTCTTAATTATTAACTAGTATAACAACCCCTAGCCCCTACAAACCCTCTAAGCATCGTAAACCTTAACTACTAATCTCAATAAAAATGTAATTCCTACATTCCCTAGATTCTATAACCCCTAACCCTAGCCTATGTTACACTTATAAACATTAACCCTATAACCATTTTCACATAGAACTTAAATAACCCCTAACCCATATAACCATTTTCACATAGAACTTAGATAACCCCTAACCCTTAAATGATAACCCATAGAACCCCCTGGTAATACCTAGAAGATACCATCCCTCAATTCCATACCCCTATAAACAATATAACCCACAACTCCTAACACTTATAATCCCCAACCCCTATATCCTCTAACAACTAACCCTTAGAAATTTCGTAATAGAAATCCATGATCCCTATTACCCATAACACCTCTTAACATTGTAGTCCTTAAAAACCTTATTAACCCTTATCCCAAATCCATACAACCTCTATAAGGCCCTAATGAGTATAACCCCAAAATAGCTAATTTATACACTAATCCATATAAACTAATCACCAATGAATAATATATCCCCTAAATAATCATTGTAACCCTTAATCCCTCACTAATCCATAAAACCTATAGGACCTAATCCTTAACCCTTATAATCTATATCCCTTATAACCACCTAATGAGTACAACCCATATAATCCCTAAGTCTTAAAAATTATAATTTCAAACCCTTAACCTTTAGGATGCATATCTCTTATAATCTCTCTCATCCCTAACAAACATAATCCCTAACCTCATAATACCTTATCATGATTCTTAACCCTTGTAATTTCCAATTCATAGTCATCTAAACCCTAATACCTATAATCCTTAAGGAATTTAACCTCTAACAAATTTAAACCATAACCCATATAATCATTATTGACCTCAACAATTAACATGTATATCCCTTTACCCTTAAACCCTATAACCACTAAGTCATATATCATATAAACCTTCACCATAACATTTGAAAACCCCTATAACCACTACAACATCAACACCTAAAACTTATGAATTCAGAAAAATAAAACCTAACCACAAACCCCTAACTATTAATGATATAAATAATTATGACCCTTAAGCTCTTAACCCAATCACCCCAGTCTCCCCTACGCTTAACTATTCTCACTTCCAAAACCACAACACTTATAAACTGAAATTCCTAGAAACCATATAACTACAAAACGGTATCACCTACAGCTCAAACCTTTAGTATTAATAAGCACTAACACTTTATGCATATAACCCATATACCCCAACATTCTAATTCATAATCCCTATTCCTTTTATAAACATGAACCTTAATAACACCTAACTCCTAACCCCTTTATACCCTCATCTCTATAACTTGTAACAAGTATAAAACTTATGTAGCCTCTATAACTGCTAGCATTTATAAAGTTCCCTATAAGAGTTAAGCCTTAACCACTATAATCCCTATAAAGACTAACCCTTTACAATATTTAACCCTTGTTACACTACACAAATAACATTTATAAACCCTATTCTATAATCCTTGTAACCATTAATCCATACACATATAAACATAGACCCTTGTAACAACTAACTATAACCCCTCCAATACTTATCACGTGTATGACCTATGTTTTATAACCACTAACTACTATCCAAAATAAGCCTTATTACCCCTCCACCAATAACTCCTAACTAGAACAGTGTGTAACTAATCCTTATAACCACTAAAACTAATCCCCAAATCCCTATAATATGTATCTCATGTAATCCTTATAATGCTTATCTACTTTAACCACTATCCCATAGCACTCTTAAAACCACTAAACAATATAAACTCTAATGACTAATAATTATCCATTGTAATTCTTAAAACTCCTAACCTATAATAGGTATAATTCATCACCCCTAGCCCCTAACATGTATAACTTTTAGCCCTTGAAACCTATAAATTCTAACCCTTACAGTTCTTACACCTTATAATTTTCACCACCTAACACTCCTAACCCATATAAACTATGTCCCTTCAACCTTATATTCATAATATACATTATTAACATCAAGATACTATAACCCCTAGTATTTAATCCTAACACACATGACTCTCAACATGAAATCCTAGTAAACCCTACCCCTATAAAACCTAACTACTAACCCCTAACACCAATCATAATGAAGCATTAACATGTGTAACCCCATAATCATCAACAATATAAATTTTAAATCCTAAACCCTAGCACTTAAAACCACTAAGCCCTATAAACCCTAACCCATTAACCTCTAAAATCCTAATCCATGACATATAATCTCTAATAGGGAATGAATAAGGATATTTTAATACTTTCTTTCATTGTCTACTTCCATGAATGTTCATAATGTATTTCATGTATCTTTGCTGAAAATGTATGTACATCATCCTAATCATGTCATTAATTGTACTTTAATTTAGGTGGAGCTAGAATCAAAATTCCAGGTAAAATCAATGCATATACTAGAGAGGAAGGTCATGGTGCTCTAGAACAAAGCCATAAGGAAGGTAAAGGTCCAATTAAAATTCTATAGCCATGAAGAGGCGACATGGGAGTTGGAAGATACAATGTAGGAGGCATACCCATAGTTTGTTTTTTTTTGATAAAAATTATGTATATATGTACACCTACATGGTGATATGCAGTAAGGAGAGTTGGAAAATAAGGAGGAGGGGAATTTAATACCCTATTTTTTAGTCCACATATTAATGATAATTATTTTTTGTTTGATGAAAGGCCAGATTGTTTGTAAAGTTGAAAGACTAGAGAGCCTAACGATGTAATACTTTGAATATTAATAATAAAAATGCATCAATAGCTGCATAAAAGATAAGGAAAGATTTAAAGGGGACTACGATTCCATGAGAGAATAAGATAAATGGGCTAAGTCTTTTATTATATTTTATCCACGCATCTTGTATTTAGTTTGGAAAATTGTCACATGAGCTTCTTGGGGATGTTTCATGGTGCATTATTGCATGTAATTATATAAACCATGTTTTTGGTTTTTGCGGGTTTACTCACTTAATTCCTCATCGGTTATTGCTTTCTTTTTTTATTGGTTTTTGGGGCATGGAAACGAATTGTTGGAGTTAGAGAGCCATTTCTAGCTGGTTGTAGGCAAACATTGGTTATTCTAGCAAAAAATTGATGCCCGTGTGCATGAGAATGATTAAAATTTTCAAAGAACTATACACAACTAATAATCCTTGGGGTTTCTAGCATTGAGATTTCCTTACAGGTAGCACTGGAGCCATAGAAATAAGTGGAGCAACATGAGGGACTGCAGTGGAGAGAAGGGGGTTGATTTCTTTGGGTTGTGTAGTGTGAAGGGGAAAGAGAGCTAGAAAAATAGGATTTGTTGTGTGGATGAGAAAATTGTGAGATCTTGATAGATGACTGGTGTGTTTCTTAGAGTTGGTTTAGGCACCATCCTTGTGGATTCAAACCTCAGCTTAGGGTGGGCCTGTTGTAGAGATTTATCTGGAACATATACTAAGTTTGGGTGGAGCTTCCCATTTTCATAGCCATTCACTGAAGTTTTCTTTAAAAGATAAATTCTCTATGTTTATGTGTAAACTATATTTCCGTTACGTATTTATTATATCCATGTTGAGTTTATAACATGCATTTTTTTTATTAATGTTGTGCATGGATTGAGAACAAATTTATTTTATAGTTTGATATGTTTCTTGATTGTTTCATGTTCTTTCAACATTCTTCTTTATTTATTATCAGTATCAAAAAATCAAAATTAGTCAAAAATGTGAATTTTAAGGTACCCAGGAATTGGGTACGTTACAAAGTTTTTAATGACTTCATCCATCTTATTCTTCACTTAAATTACCTCTTTTAGCATAGTTTCCTCTATTGTCACTTTCAAGGTTACTTGTGTTTTCTCAATATATTCTACTGTTGAAACAATCTCATCATGTATATGTTAGGATTAACAAAGAATAGGAGCAACTACTCTTTCTTGATCTTGAAGTTCATATCTTTTTTTTGAGAGGGATTGAAAAAGTCTACTTTGGTTTTCTTTTTTCAAGTCTAGAAACAATTAATCCTACAACAATTAACATATGGATAGGAATATAAATTTAAATCATTTAGATTTCATTCTATGGAGAAACGAACTAAGAACTTTCTTTACGACAATTTATTCATCTAATTGATAGTAGAATTTTGTGGATTAAATAAGGAAAATACCTTTGTTTATATATGATTTAGACGAGTGTAGTTCATTCCAATCGCTTCAAATTTCCACTTCATCAAACCAGATTTAATACTCCCAACCAACCTAGGAGCTTATTAAACTACCTAGCTCAAGTAAACCTTTGTGTTTCATACCCTCCATGATTGAGCTCTAAGAAAAATGACATTCAACCCAATATCCTCAATAATAATTCCAATAACTAGTCCAACCTGAATGCAATCATTTACACATCATCTTTTTCTTCATCATAGTTCCAAAATAAATTTTCCTTCCAAAATTTATCAATCATTTAGCATTTATCAACCCTACTTCCTCCTCTTTATTTATGAAATTCCAAAATTCATTTCCCCAACTCTCCCCAACTATCCTCATTAATAATCAATCTGGTTAGAAATATGCAAGAACTATATCACTACAACCATTTATCTTAGTCAATTAATATGATGGATGGCCTAGATTTTTGAGCTATTAGATTTTGTCAATTTCTAATGGAGAATGAAGTTTTGAGTGAACTTGATAGGGATATAGCTAGGAATGGATTTTCACTACATGAAAAATACATAGGAAATGATTAAATATAGAATACTTCCTCTAATAACTCACATACCAAATCCAACATGAAACTTAATATCAATTCTAAACATATTTTACCATAAAAATCCATTGAATGAAACTATAAATGAGAATCCATCATAGAATGATAAAATCACACACATAATTAACATAGATAATTTAGCTTGGAAACCAAAATGGGAATACCAGATTTGAATGGTTTCTCGGATTTCATTTCACCAATCTTTGGTTACAATGTAGTTCATAGCTCTTTATTCATACTCCCCTCCTTGGTCATAATACCCCTTGAGAGTGAAAGTAAAAAATGAAATAGAGAGATATGGGGTAATTGGAATGCCAATATGTATAACTTTTTTTTCCCATTCCACAATCTTTTCTCCACTCATATTATTTTTCTTTTTTCTCTTTCTTTTGTCTCATTTACTTTTACATTTTCATTGTATTTTGTAGCTTATATAAGATTCATTAATCACTTAATTACACATGATGTTGCTATGTATTACAACAATTCTCTTGTTCAAATCCATTTCAAATCACACCTCCCCATTGAGAGGATTTTTGGTCTCCAAAATATTAGAGGAAACCAATCTAGATAAAGGTGCCCTCTATCTACTTCTCTAGAACATAGATATAAAACTACCTTCAAGCTATATATTTTTCTCTAGCTCATGCCTCTAGCTACTGGCTCCATTTCTAGCTCTAGCTTTGGCTCTAGTTGCTAGCTCATTTTTCCTGTAATATAGAATTCCTCTCACTGAATCTCAACTATGAGAAATATCTAGATCTAAAATCCACAATTGGAATTCATTCCCATCTCTCTCATACTCGGATATGGTCCATATTGGAAGTCAATGAAGCCAAATGAAATGTTTTTTTACACTTTTTCAGTGATATCTTTGTAGTTATTCCCTCATGTAGCAACCCCACAAAAGGAAGTGTGGTCTACCTTCTCCCACTAGGATCAATTGGTTTGTAACATGGAAGAAAATCTTCATTTCCTACACATTATTATAAGAACTTTATATCTATAACAATGTCATTTGGATGAAAACCTTGGTGTACAATAATGACACCTTCTTCCACTGAAATAATTTTTCAAATATTGTACCTATATGTTTGCAGGTGACAATTATGAATAGGATATACTTTTTAGGAGGATGGAATTCCTTAATATTTTGATAGTACAAGGATTAGGGACTATCATTGAACTTCCTACACCAACCTTTGATATATATCCAAGAATGGAAACTTCTTTTTAAATATTGTAGGTAGACATTGGAATGCGGTTAGACTGGTTGTTGAAATCAACCCAAAGTCATCTTTGATGGTGATATGGACCCCCTATGTTGCTATATATCCCTAGATATGTTATTCTACTTGGGTTGGAGATCCTATGTGTTATCTATTTCCAATAGGATTCACTTTCCATGCTCTTTTCTTGGTTGTGTGGTTCATAGGGTGAGGCTCTAGATGAATTCACCAACATTTTTATTCCCTAAAAAGGATAAGGTTGCAATGGGATACCACATTCATTTCAATTCTTTCTTCCTTCTCATGCATAGGATTTTTTGATCTTGGATTTTGCGATATGCCATGTCATTTACCTTAAAAAATGTGATCTTGGATTTTGTGTCCTTTTCCTCTCTACCATCAAAATTAGTGAATTAATATTTAACCCTTATATAAAATACAATGGGTCTTAGGATTCCTTTTATTCTCTTCCATAACCATTTTCCACCATATACCATCTACCTTAACCATTTTGATCAAATTCCTCCATTGTACAGGGGTTTTGTACAACTTGCATGGTATGTGTACAACCCCGCATATAGTTCAGACACAATGTACAACCTCCTTGTAGTACAATTAGTAGAATACACCTTCAAGTAATATCACAAGCACTATATGAATGTCAAGTAGTGATTCCAACAATTGTAAGGATTGAATTTTGTTGAATACAAGAAATAAAAATAACAATCTCATTGGAAAGAAACAAAATCTATATCTTTATAGTTATTGATCCCTTTCAATTAATTGGATGGACAACCTAGATTCTATAGTTGTTTTATTTCATCACTTTCTAATAGAGAATTAAATTTTAAGTGAACTTGACACAACTATAGTTTGGAATGTATTCTCACATGATCAAGAAAACATAGGAACTGATAACATACAGTCGACTGCATTGACTAAATTTCATGTTGAATCCAACACAAAACTCAACATCAATTCTACACATAGTTTAACATAACATCCATCGAGTGAAACTATAGATGATAATCCATCAAACAATTATAAAATCATATAGATGTTTCACACAAAGATTTTACCCTAGAAACCCAAATTGGAAAACCATATTTGAATGGTTTCTCATATTTCATTTAAGAAAAGTCTACCTATAATGAAATTGATGTTCCTCTATGCATACTCCTCTCCTAGGCCAAAATACCCCTTCATAGTGAAAGTAAAAAAATAAATAGGAAGAGATGTTATTTCCTAACTTTTGTATCAATGTAGAAGAAAGATTTATTTCCTACACAATGGGATGTTAGATGTGTTTATGACGACTTTTTTGAATTCAAAGATTTCTAATTATATTCTAAAGTTTTTATATATTATATAAATGATGAAGGCAACAACCACCTCCCATTTCTATGCACCTTAAAAAAAATCATTGGGTTTTATTAACATGATATGATGGCATGGAATATTGCTACTCAAATATAACCATAGGGTATTCTTAAGATGATTGCATAGAATGGAATTCTTCATGATTTTTTTACTAGTATGCAGTTATTGTAATCATGAAAATGACGAGCCAAACGGAAATCCCCATCTTCAATATTGATGATGTAAGTAGGAGTTTTATAAATGGTAAAAATAATTTGGCACTTAGTAAATTGTAACATGGAATTAAATTACATATTTATAAGGTTCTGGTCTCAACCAACTCATGGTGTATGATTGAGGGTGTGACATCAGTGTTAGGTTAAAACTCTTGATGACCTATGTTGAGATTGGTTTCTTCTGATTATCACTGTCAACAACGAAATGAAGTGCGGTCCCCTTCACCCACATATGTGAGTGGAAGAGGTGGTCTCCTTCTTCATGCTCCTTTGGCTACTCTAGATAGACCTTTGGGGTGGTGATCATGACACCGAGTTTTGCATTAGTGATCCATTTTACATTATTCAGTTCCAAAACAGAGTCTAAGTTGGCATCATAATCTTAGGATTTCATCTCATATAGTAATGATTTTATGGAGTGAAATTTATCAGCATTCTTCCAAGTGCTTTGGTGGAACTCACACCATTTTCAAGTGTCCTTGTTTGACTTCTTGTTACCCTTATTATTTTTTTTATTGGACTGCTTTCCTAGGATTGGCCATCCTTGATCTATCCTTTTCCTTGGGAGTTAAGGCCACCTTTACCATCCTTTTGTTGTTATGGGTTTGTAGAATTGAAATCCCTCTTATGATTTTGATTTAAATTTTTGCTCGATTCCTTTGAAGAGATGTCCAAGAACTCCATATCAATTTGGATGTACCTATGTAGGCCACTACAAGACTTCAGAACTAGGTTCCACTCAGAGTCGTTAATACCCAAATTTTTTCATAAGGTATGTAATATGTTGGTGTACTCCCCCACTATCTAGTCTCTCTCATGATGCAGAGTTATCCATATCATGTACTTTTCATCATAGTTTCCAACATGGTAGTATTGTTCCTTTAGGGCATCAACAAAACCTACCCAAGTGGTCCCTAGCCAAAAAATTATAGAATCCTCTCTGATATGCTTCTCACAATATGTCTCCCACCAATATTTGACATGGGGAAGGGATTTTAGGAGCATGAAGATGATTTTTTCATAGTTGAAAAAATTTGGACAGAGAAATAACCCTCTAGCATACCTAACTATTCTTTCAAAGTCTCAGCATCAATCTAGCCTTCAAATAAAGGAATATGGAAGTTAACTTGTACCTTAAAGGGAATAAAATATCCCAAGTGAATGATGTTTGAATGTGCATCCATTATTGTTAGAAACCATTGAAGGATTTTGGTGAAATTATCCATCATCTTCTTCCCTTGTCACACAAGGGGTTCCTCAAGTAATATTTTGATACTCTCTCTTGCTATATCATCTATCTTTTATTATACCATGGGATGCATGTTTAGTTGTCGGGACTATTATTCTCCAAACTAAACTATTTCAAGACCCAAATCTCCATAGCCTAACCTCATCGAGGATATGAACATAGAGACAAAAAGGAGCAAATTGATTTGATACCACTTCTATGTATTATATTAAGAACGACATGAATGAAGAGATATAAAAAGGAAACACATAGAGATATTTCAAAGAAAATAGTAATACAATTAAACTCATATTCTATTAATGACTATTTGGAATAAAAAATACTCTAAAATCCAAAGCACACAAGCTAGATAGAATGGTGGTAGCTTATCCCTAAAGAGAGAGATGTTTCAATGATTCTCATTTGCAAGAAGTCAATTAAAATGAGGTCAGAAAGAAATTTGAACATAAATAATCAATGAGAAAACCCTAAACATCCAAAACCTTAACCCTAGAAGATGAAAAACTGAAAGGTTTGTGGGCCTCGATGTTGTTAATTGATGCACAACTTTTGCATATGATCTCCATTTGGGGCACTTGATATCCCGTTGGAAAGGTCTATTTGAGAAGTACACATTTTGAATCATGTAGGATCTTCATCAAGTTACATGTTAGGAACTGTCTCACAAAAAAAGATCGTTTAGGGCCTCAAAATGTGATCCAGGTGGATATTGGTGGCCATCCACCTTCTCCAAATTCCAACTGGCTCATCTTGACATTTTTCAGTTCAACACATTTCCATTTGATGGGGACATTTCTTTGTAATTGTGGGTTATTCACTTACGGGGATGTCCTGAAGCCCTAAACCTCATTGAAATTATCTTCTTGCGAATGAGCGTATCCATCACATCTGTTCTCAGAGATAAAGCTTCCACCATTATAATGAGTCTAGCACTCTATATTTTTACAGTTTCTGTACATTTATTTCATTAATAGAAATCATGTATTGTTGTATTTCTTTGTTTATGGAAATATTTATGTGTATTTCTTTGTTTATGGAAATATTTATGTGTATTTCATTGTAATATTTAAGCCTTCATTTCAATCCAAAAAGAATATGAATCAGTGGTATTAGAGCAGGGTGTTCTTGGTAGTTTTTCAAGTGCATGTCCCTAACGATGTACAAATATAGAAATTTGGGTCTTGATCTTGTCTCTCTTGAAGAAAATCGTTCTCGCACACCCAAGAAACCGTCTATGGTGGCAGAAAAGAAAAATGGCGAAGCAAAAGAATCTATTAACATGTTTCTTGAGAAAGCTCTCGCACGACAGAGGAACAAAATGATGGAGAATATTTCCCAGATCCTTCAACATCTGTTGATAGCAACATGTTCATATTCATTAAGAAACCACTTTGAAGGAACCTCTCCCTTCAAGGTACAAGTTAATTTTGGTATTCCCGTATTTGAAGGTCAAATAGATGTAGATGCCTTCGAAAAATGGTTAAATATGTTAGAAGGTTATTTCTATGTTCACAATTTTTTCAACAAATAAAATATCACCTTCACAATCCTTAAGGCTCTCACCCATGTCAAACATTGGTAACAAACTTACTGGGAGAAAAGTTCCACAGAGGAATATGGAATATATGGGGCCGAGCCCACTTGGAATTTTTTTGTGTATGTGGTCAAGGAACAATACTACCCTATTGATAACTATGAAGATCAGTACATGAGATGGACCATACTACATCAAGAGAAGAGCCAAATAGTGTCAGAGTTCATAAATACTTTCCATACCTTGCGCACCAAGTCGGGTATCAAAGACTCTGAGGAGCATTTGGTTTTGAATTACTGTGGGGCTCTGCATATGTACATCCAAAACGAAATTGATTTCCTAAACATATCATCATTGGGAGTTTACTATCGATATGATGTCAAAATCGAGAAAAAAATTAGGCTCTAGAACAAACATGAGTTTAGGTCTACAAATCTGCAACAACCAAAGCATGATAAAAATGGCCCTAACCAACAACCTTTAGGCAACCATTCCAAGACATGGAATATAAGGGTAAAGGAAAGATGAGTAATGACACTGGTAAGTGGTGCAAATTCCACAAAATCCCCTGGAACAACACCGATGAATGTCGCTCGAAAAAATCATTGGTGGTAGAGGTCAAAGACTAGGAGCTGAACCTTTATTCATAATCTGATGCAGAAAATATTGAAAACAGACAAATCATTGACACAGACCCCACTACTACTATTTCGAACACAACAATTCAATTATAATAACCAATAGATATTGAAGAGGGGGTGTGCCTCTTCCATTCATAGATATGGGTGAAAAAGACCCCGTTGCATCTCATTGTTGATAGAGACAACCAGAGAAACCAATCTCAACGGAGGTTTTCAAACAGTTGGGGTTGTCAAAAACACCACACCTACAACCATACAACATCGAGTGGCTTCACCAGGGACATGATATCCATATAGTCCAACATTTTCTCATGTTCTATGGCAGACAACCCTTCAAGGGTGAGGTACTGTGTGATGTTGCCCCACTTGATTTATGTGATTTTGTTTTGGGACAAGTATATATGTGGAAACATCATGTTGTTTATGAGTCTCGACCCTGTAGTGTCATTATTAATCTGGGGGATCAACTTTATGAGATACCATAGGTAGTTCTGACTATTTTCCCACCAAAACAATGTCACAAGGTAATCTCTCATACTGAAAAATTCAACCTCTTCATAGTTTGTTCAAAGGATGCACAAAAGGCCACTACAACCATTGCAACCTCAACACCTTCTATCCAACAAAAGTAGATTGAAGAAGAGAACGTAGGTATTGTTTATTCACCTACAATGTTGCCTACATAATTCCCCGCCAAGCCCAGAGACAACAATTTTGTGGAACAGATTCAACCGCGTGAGCAACAAGTTCATAAAAGCCTTCCACTAACCAAGAAACACAACTTCTCCAATAAAGGCACACAATTCACCATGATTCAGATTCATAAAACACTTCCCCCTATTCCCTAGGAACTCAACGCAATGGAGACAATTTCTTCCTAGGTGTCAGGATTGATCGATGTGGATATTGGTGGCCACCCACTTGTTCCAAATTCTAACTAGCTCATCTTGACATTTTTTGGTTCAACGCATTTCTCTGTAATGGGGAAATTTCTTTGTACATTTTTTCACTTATGGAGCTGTCCTAAAGCCCTACAAAACATCCAGGTGGATATTGGTGGCCTCCCACCTATTCCAACTGGCTTATTTTGGAAGCTTCCATGCCAGTACATCGTTGTGTACTTCCAGGTCCGTTTTGGGGCTCTAAACAATGTTTTCTTGGCTTCAAATAGTCAAACTATAGACTAATTTGGATTTTGAAAACATAATGTAAATTTCTTGAAAATACCTTTCCAACGGGCTATCACATGCCTAAAATGGAGATTGTATGAAAAAGTTACAACCTTGGGAAGTTAATGTACTAATTTACCCCAACGAAGCCCACATGACTTTTGGTGCTTCATATCCTAGGGTAGGTTTTTGGATGTCTAGGGTTTTGGCATTCATGTTTATCATAAAAAGGCCTTCAGAGCCTCATTGCAATCATATTCTTGTGAATGAGCGTAGCTGTCACATCTCTTCTCAGAGATAAAGCTGGCACCATTCTAGCGAGCCTTGCACTAATATTTTTACAGTCTCTGTACATTTCTTTCATTGACAGAAAGCATGTATTGTTGTATTTCTATGTTTTTGGAAATATTTATGTGTATGTCATTGTAATATCTCTTATTTCATTTCATCCGAAAATAATCTTGATCAAAATAGCCTTGGAATTTTGGGACCCAAAAAACTGTAGAAAAACTACCAAGATGTGGAACCATTCTGAATTAGTGGAACAAGTGGGTGGCAACAAGTATCCACATGGATAACATATGGAAAATCAATAGAAAAATGTCATATTTTTCCATAATTAAAGAATTTAAGGAGAATCTTACCTTTATATTTTATGGATACTTTCTTGAGTTTCCTCACAAAACAAGATTCCTTTGCATTGGATTCAATTTCGTAGCTATCGCTTTATTCATCCTCTTTGTTATTTTTCTTCTATGAGTATTTGAAGGATGATTCTTTCTCTAATGGATTTTCTTTCTCTTTCCTCATTTCATATGCCAGGAGGATCCCATGCAATTTATCCATTGTCAATGATTCAAGATCCTTCATTTATTCAATGGTAGAAACTTTGGCATAAAATGTTAAGGGAAGTCACCTTAACACCTTTTATACAATCATTGGTTCTTAAAAATTTCCACCAAGTCCTTGATGGTGTTAAAAATTCTATACACTTGGAGGAGATAGGCTGCAAAATTTTATCTTTCCTTCATTATTAGACTCTTGAACTATCTTCTATGATTTTGGAGCTTTTCCTTATCGACCTTTTCATCAGCATCATAGATATTTTATGTAATGTCCCCATTGGCCTAAGAGGCATAACGAATGGTTCCTCTAGCCTAAATTTGTTCCTGTAGGCTAAGTCAGAAAAATTACCTAGGGATCTCAACTTTATCCTAGGAAATGACTTTATAAAGTGAAAAGGGAAAAAGGGAGACATGGGTCTTAGGAAAAACAAATTCACTTAAAAATTATAAAGTGTGCAAGCATAAAGTGACTTTAAAATAAAATTAAAAAGTAAAGTGAGCGGGAAATAACTCCATGAAGAAATAAAAGAGAGGAAAAGAGAAGGCACCCGTCATTCTTGCATTCACTCACTTGGAAATTCAATTTTGAGATCTCTTGAGGAAAGAGTCTAGGTTTTGAGGAAACCCTTGGGCATTTTCTTGTTTCGGTGTTGTGACGATACACCCTAGCTAGTTTGGAGAACGGATCATCCAGATTTCTTCCTTGAACTTCATTGATTGCTTCGATATTTTAGTGGAATAATTTTTACTTCATTGTGGCTAACTCTCAATGATGGCGACTGAGCTATCTCCGTCAAAGAGGTCGATTAGATAATGAAGGCCATGTTTCCTTATTTATGAGAATTATTCTCTACTATGGGGTCACGTTGGATAGTGTGGGATGAATTTACTCTTTTTTGGGCACATTGTTCCCTTACCTGGGCGCATTCCTTCACATGTTGGGTTCATTTCTCCTTTGATCAAGTCAGGTTGAGTTGATCATTGTTGGCTTGTTTTATTAATTATGGACTAATATTGCAGCATGGAAATCAAACTTAGACATCAGTTTGCAGACTGGAGGGGTCGACCTCAATTCTGGGTTAATTTCTCATTGTTGGGAGGTTATTTGGATAGTGGGAAAGTCGTGTTAACTCCGTGGATGAATTCAATAGCAGATGGGATCAATTTCTTTGCTCTAGAATGATTAGATATACCTATGTTTCTTGTTTGTATATCATAAGGGCGCTACAGGCCTGTAGATTCAAGGTATTTGGTTGTTGTTCATTTCTTATCCATTCACATACACTCAGCATTCGAGAAGGTTGATTTGAGGAGATATATATCAGGTTCCATCATATCTTACTGTGTGTGGTTATGTGAACTTTACTATCTATTTTTTTATTGAGTAAATGATCCAGGTGGATATCAGTGGCCACAGACCTTGTCCGACTGGCTCAAAACAACTTTTTGGCAATTTTGGCAATTTACTATTTTTAGCAATTTTTAACTTACAGAGCCATTTTGAGGGCCTAAATGAATATTTTCAGGATATAAGCAAATCAATGATAGATAAAGGAATTATTGAGGCCCCAAAATGAATCTCCTCTATGATACCTTTCCAACGGGCTATCATATGCACCTAAAATGAAGATCGCATGCAAAAGTTACGACCCCGGGAAGTTAATGTACTAACTTACCCAAACGGGGCCCACATGACTTTTGGTGGTTCATCTCCTAGGGTTAGGTTTTTGGATGTCTAGGGTTTTTTAAATTTCGTTTTATTGTAAAAAGGCCTTCAGAGCCTCATTGTAATCATCTTCTTGCAAATGAGCGTAGCCGTCACATCTATTCTTAGAGATAAGCTACCACCATTTTAGCGAGTCTTTCACTCTATATTTTTACAGTCTCTGTACATTTATTCCATTAATATAAATCGTGTATTACTGTATATCTGTGTTTATGGTTGCATCTCTGATACATTTCTGTTATATTATTGAATATCTACAATATCTCTGTGAATTTCTTTATCATATCTCTGCTCTCATTTCGTGCCGAAAATACTCTGGATCAGTGGTATCAGAGCAGGTTGTTCTTGATCATTTTTTTTGTGCATGTTCCCGATGAGGTCCAAGTAAATAAATTTGGGTCTTGAGCTTATCTCTCTTGAGGAAAATCTCTCTCGCACACCCAAGAAACCCTCAATGGTGAAAGAAAACAAAAATGATGGAGCAGATGATCCTATAAGTCTGTTGCTTGAGCAAGCTCTCATGCGACAGAGGGAAGAAATGATGGAGAATTTTTCCCACATCCTTCAATGCCTCTCGATAGCATCAGGAACATATTCATCAAGTGACCACTTTGGAGGCACCTCTCCTCTTAAGATACATGTAAATTTTGATATTCCTATATTTGAAGGTCAAATAGATGCGGATTCCCTAGACAAGTGGTTAAACCTGCTAGAAGGTTATTTCTCTGTTCACAATTTTTCCGATAGAGAAAAGATCACCTTTTCACTCCTTAAAGCTCTCCCCCATGTCAAACATTGGTGGGAAACTTACTGGGAGAAAAGTTCCACAGAAGAGTCTGGAATATATGGGGCCGAGCCCACTTGGGATTTTTTTGTGGATGCAGTAAAGGAACAATATTACTCTATTGGAAACTATGAGGACCAGTACATGAGATGGACCACACTACGGAAAGAGAGGGGCTAAGTAGTTTCAGAGTTCACCAATATCTTCCATAACTTGTGCACCAAGTTGGGTATCAAAGACTCTAAACGACATTTGGTTCTGAAATACCATGGGGCTCTACAAAGATACATACAAACTTAAATGGATTTTCTAGATATCTCATCACTCGGTGCTGCCTATTGATATGCTATTAAAATCAAGAAGAAATTTAAGCACGAGAACAAATGGGAGTTCAGGTCTACAAATCCGCAACAACCAAAGTATGACAAAGACAATGCTAACAAACAGTCTCCCAAAAACCAGTCCAAGCCATAGGAAAAGAAGGGTCATGGGAAGACAAAGAAGGACACCAAAAAATGGTGTGATTTCCACAAAATCCCCTGGCACAACACTGATGAATTTCACTCAAAACAATTATTGGTGGCCGATATCAAAGGCAAGCAGCCGAACCCTGATTCTAAATCTGATTTTGAAAATACTAGTAAAAGAAAGATCATTGATGAAGACCCCACTACTATTGTTGTGACCGCAACAATTCAACTAGAAGAACCAACAGATCCCGAAGAGGGGGAGCTCCATTTTCATTCACAAATGTGGGTGAAGGGGACCCCGCTGCATTTTATTGTTGATAACGGAAGCTAGAAGAACCTCATCTCAGTAGAGAGCGTCAAATAGTTGGGATTGTTGACAACACCACACCCACATCCGTACAACATAGGGTGGCTTCGCCAAGGAAGAGATCTTTGTGTCAGCCAACAATGTCGATTATCGTATGGCATCCAACCCTTCAAGGACAAGGTATTATGTGATTTTTCCCCACTGGATGTCTATGATGTTCTCTTGGTCCAACCATATATGTGGAAGCGCCATGTTGTTTATGAGTCTCGACCCCATAGTGTCATTGTTACTTTGGGGGGTCATCTCTACAGAATACCAGAGGTAGTTTTGTCTACTGTTCCACCTAAAAATTTCCACAAGGTAGTATCTCATAGTGCAAAATTTAGCTTCTTCACAATCTGTTCAAAAGAAGAACAGAAGGACACTGCAACCACTACAACCTCGCTCCAAGCACCTTCTATCCAACAGAAGCAGGTCAACAAGGCTGAAAAAAAGCACAAATATTCCTTCTACACACCATCCTCTCATGTATCTCGACTTTTTGAACAGCCTCAACCTCAATAGGTTCGTGACAAACTTCCACAAACTGAGCAGCGCGATGTCTCCAGCAAGGCAAGCAACTCACCAAGATTCAAATTCATCAAACGCTTTTTCCTCTCCCCCGGGAACTCAATGCAATGCAGACCATTTCTTCCTAATGATGGAGGATTGATCTAGGTGGATATCAGTGGCCACCCACCTTGTCCGACTGTCTCAAAACAATTTTCTGGCAATTTTTGCAATTTACTATTTTTAGCAGTTTTTAACTTTCGGAGCCATTTTGAGGGCCTAAATGAAGGTTTTTCAGGATCGAACCAATTCAATGATATTCAAAGGCATAATTGAGGCCCCAAAATGAATCTCCTCAATGATACCTTTCCAACGGGATATCCTACGCCTAAAACGGATATCGTATGCAAAAGTTACGACCACGGGAAGTTAATGTACTAACTTACCCAAACGGGGCCCACATGAATTTTGGTGCTTCATCTCCTAGGGTTAGGTTTTTGGATGTCTAGGGTTTTTGAAATTCCTGTTTATTGTAAAAAGGCCTTCAAAGCCTCATTGTAATCATCTTCTTGCAAATGAGCGCAGCCGTCACATCTCTTCTTAGAGATAAGTTGCCACCATTCTAGCAAGTCTTTCACTTTGTATTTTTACAGTCTCTGTACATTTCTTTCATTAATAGAAATCATGTATTACTGTATATCTATGTTTATGGTGGCATCTTTGATACATTTGTGTTATATTATTGAATATATGCGATATCTCTGTGAATTTCTTTATTATATCTTCGCTCTCATTTCATGCCGAAAATAATCCAGATCAATAAATAAAGGTAACAATTGTTCTCGGCAGTGTTATTGTATAATATGTACCCATGCTATTAAATAACCAATTTGTTTCATGATATGACATCACTTACAAACTATTTTGCTAATACATGAACCTCTAAATAAAGTAAACCACTTCAGCCTTGGGGGGAAATACAAATATCATTCAAAGAAATTTTACAGAGGTATCATAACTGTTGCTTTGTAGTTTGTTCTTGAAGTGTTTGATGAAAGTCACAATTAAAAATATAGAAAATTTGGAGAAAATTCTAGTTGAAATCTTAAAATGGTATCAGATCATGTTCGTCTACAACTGTGGGCTCTAAGGGGCATTTAAAATAATATTTATGATACCAGAAGACGAGTAGAACATTACCTACTAGAGAGGTAGGGGAAGAACCCTAGATTCCCCTTGGTGGGAAGAAGAAGAAGTGGTTAGAGAAGAAGGGACAGGAGAGGCAACACCATCTATCACACCTAAGGGAAAGGGAACTATGGGGGAAGAAGATGATACCAGGATTAATAGTTTTTCAATATCTTGAATGACTTGGCCAATGATCAAAAAGCCATGATGGAAATCATGGGGTAGTTTTCTAAGAATTTGTTGGAGGGAAAAATGAAGAAGAACCAAAATGGTGATGGGGAATTCATTGTAGAAGGCATCCACTCACGTACTACCATGTAGAGCCACTCCCACTTGCACACCAAATCTCCCAGACCCACTATGATTCAATTTTTGGGGAACGAGGCTGTAGGTCCATTGATGCAGGTTGAGCACGATGAGCCCTATAGGGAATATTTAGAGGAGTACAGAAGTCTAGGAGACAATTTCTACTCAGCCATGTCCTTCGCAGATTTATGCAATATGAAGAGTAGAAACAGACCGAGAGGGCGCATGAGGTCCATGACAGAATTTTTAGTTGCAACATACCATTGGGAAATTCATTATTCCCAACTTTGACGGAGGCTCTAAATGCTCCGCTAGATCATGGGTGCTGAAGCTCGACACTTACTTCCAACTGCACCAGATGACAGAGAAAAATGCCATTAATTTGGCCACCTTACACTTGGATAACGAGGCCCATGAGTGGTGGTACCATGGTTTAGTCACTTTGGGACATGTTGAGGTTACCTCCTACCTGGAATTCACAGAGAGACTCATCGAGAGATTTGACAGGAAGGACCCTTAGCTTCACTTTAGAGAGTTGGCTTAGCTCAAACAAACAGGTATCCTAGAGACCTATATATATGAGTTTTAGAGGGTTTTTTTGACGGTATCAGACATTTCAGATTTTCATCTAGTTTTCTTGTTTTTTGAGGGGCTAATGGAGCCTCTATGGTGATGGGTCAACTGCCCCATGAGTTCCATCATGGATTTTTGATCGTTGGCCAAGTCATTCAAGATATTGAAAAAACTGTTGATCCTGGTATCATCTTCTTCCCCCATAGTTCCCTTTCCCTTAGGTGTGATAGATGGTGTTTCCTCTCAACAGTTTTTTCAATATCTTGAATGACTTGGCCAACGATAAAAAATCCATGATAAAAATCATGGGGCAGTTTGCTAAGAATTCATTAGAGGGAAAAATGAAGAAGAACCAAAATGGTGACGGGGAATTCGTTGGAGAAGGCAACCACTAACGCACTACCATGTAGAGCCACCCCCACTTGCACCGCAAATATCCTAGACCCATTATGCTTCAATTTTTGGGGAATGAGGGAGCAGGTCCATTGATGCAAGTTGAGCACGATGATCCCTATAGGGAATATTTAGAGGAGTACGGGAGACTAGGAGACAATTTCCACTCAACCATGTCCTTCGAGGATTTATGCAATATGAAGAGTAGATACAAATCGAAAGGGCCCATGAGGGACATGACACAATTTTTATTTTCACAGTACCATTGGGAAATTCACTATTCCCAACTTTGAAGGAGGCTCTAAATGCTCCGTTAGATCATTGGTGTAGAAGCTCGACACTTACTTCCAGCTGCACCAGATGACAAAGACATATGCCATTAAATTGGCCACCTTACACCTGGATAACGAGGCCCATGAGTGGTGGTACCATGGGTTAGTCACTTTGGGACATGTCGAGGTTACCTCCTACCTGGACTTCACATAGAGACTTATTGAGAGATTTGACAGAAAGGACCCTTAGCTTCACTTTAGAGAGTTGGCTTAGCTCAAATAGATAGGTATCCCAGAGACCTATATATCTGAGTTTCAGAGGGTCACTATGACGGTGTCATACATTTGAGAGGGTCGTGTGGTGATGTTGTTTGTTGAGGGGGTAATGGAGCCTCTATGGCAATGGTTCAAGGCCTACAAGCCTACCTCTTTACAGTATGGAGTCAGTAGGGCTCGAGACATGGAACATGTAGTACCTAAAATCCGGTTTACGCCCAAACCCACTTTTACCCCAAAGACTAAGGAAATCATACCACCTCAAAGAGATTGGGCCAGCAAGCCCAAACTAGATGAAGAGAACATGAGAGAATTTAGGAAAAATAATTTGTGTTTCATTTGTCAGGAGACATGTGCACCAGGGCATAGATGTGTCAGCAAGGAAAGAATGGGAAAGCCCCATTACATTGAGGTATACTCTGATAGTGACAGTGATGAGTATGAAGATATGGAGCAGACACAGGACTAGGGACATCTAGCATCAGGAAAGGATTCTTCAAAGGCTAGGGCTAAGGACCTAGTCATGGCCTCGATGTTAGGATTTATGAGGTATCATACCTTCAGGGTTAGAGGTGTCCTACAGAGGCACACGGTGACAATACTGATCGATTGGGGAGCATCCCCTAACTTCATTGACGGTAACATGGTCGAGAGGAGAGGAATTCTGATAGAGGAGTTCGATGGGTTCACAGTAGTCATACTAGGAGGTCACTAGATGAGTTGCACCAAGTGGATTCCCAAGCTCACAATAACCATGGGAAACTACTCAATGACAAATGATTTCTTTGTGGTGGATATACCAGACACCAATGTAGTGTTTGGTGTTCAATGGATTTACTCTATTGGGAGATACACTATGGATCAAAGGACCATGGAGATGGATTTCACCATCTTAGATGGAAAGAAAGTGATCCTACGAGCCATGCACCAGTACCCACCAAAGATTGTGTCATCCCACAACATGGGGGAAGTTGTGAGGCATGGTGATATATAATGGGATGTAGAGTGGCTTTTTTTCTGACAAAGAACCACCTGATCATCTGCAGCAACTTCCAGAGGAGTTACAAGTACTACTTCACAAACATCAAAAAGTATTTAGTGACATTCCTCCTAGCATTAAACCATATAGAGGTTTTGAGCATATCATAGAGATACAAGAGGGGCTCCAAGAAGTTATCACAAACCCCTATCGACACCCTAAATTTTACAAGGACGAGATTGAAAAAACCATTAAAAAATTGTTGAAAATGGATCACATCCACCCTAGTTCCAACCCATTTTCCTCTTCCCTGGTCTTATTGAAGAAAAAGGACAGTACTCTATGGATGTGTATTGATTACATGGACATAAACAAGAAGACAATCAAGAATCTATACCCCATACCCATCATCGATGAATTAATGGATGAGCTAAGGGGAGCTAAATTTCTCTCAAAGATTGATCTTTGATCAAGGTATCATCAGATCAAGGTACGAGAGTAGAACGCATCTAAAATAACCTTTAGATGACACTATGGGAATTATGATTTTTTGTCATGCCATTCTGGATAACTAATCCCCCTTCCATTTTCCAGTCATGCATGAATCATGTGTTCAATAAGTAGGTGAGGAAGTTCTTATTTGTCTTGTTTGACGACATCCTCAGATACAACAAAACATGGGAAGACCATATGCGACACCTAGATGGAGTACTTAGTATTATAGAGAGTCAACAGTTCTATGAGAAGGAATCCAAGTGCGAATTTGGTATGACAAAGATGATCTACTTGGGGCATGTGATTAGGAAGAATGGGGTACAGGTGCACCTAGAAAAGATCAAGGTGATTATTGAGTGGCTAACTCCTAAGAATGTGACAGAACTGAAGAGAATCCTTGGTCTTTGCACTTATTACAGGAAATTTGTTAAGGTATTCTCACATTTTACAACCCCACTGACCGATCTCACCAAAAGGGGGGATTTTATTTGGGTAGAGGAGGCCCAAGAGACATTCAAGAAAATGAAGCAGGTGATCAGTTCATGCCCTGTTTTAACACTCCCTAATTTCACTAAGCCCTTTGTTTTGGAGTGTGATTCTTAGGGAATTGGGATAGGATCTGTATTGATGCAAAACGGTCACCCCATAGCATTTGAGAGCTACAAACTCTAAGAGTATGAGAGACATTACTCCATATATGAAAAAGAGATGTTGGCCATAATGCATGCTTTGACCAAATTCTGGGAGTACCTGGTGGGAAACAGGTTCAAGGTAAAGACTGATCATAATAGCTTGAGGTTTCTCATGGTGCAAAACGAGATGAGTGAGCAGCAACAAAAATGGATCAGTAAAATCAAAGCCTACGATTTTGAGATTGAGTATGTGAAAGGAAAAAATGATGTGGTTTTTGACGCCCTATCTAGGATACCCACTCTCTCTCTCATGGAGATTTCAGTGGAATGTAAGGAAATTCTATTGGTAGAATACTCCAAAAATATGTTTTCTTGTGAGATACTTGATGGTCAAGTCTCTGATGACAGGTATAGGGTTATTGACGATGTCATATATTATAAGGACCGGATCTATTTAGTACCAAAATCTTAGTTGAAGGACAAAATGATGCATGCACCACATACCTCTCCTTTGGCAGGTCATCCAGGATACCTGAAGACTTATAGACAAATTCGAGAGAGGTTCGCTTGGAAGGGTCTTAAGACTGATGTATTGAAGTTTGTACTGGAATGTCTCATTTGTCAGCAAAACAAGATGTAACATACCCACCCAATAGGATTGCTCCAACCGCTTCCCATTCCAAAACAAAAATGGGAAAGCATTTCGATGGATTTTCTCATAGGGATGCCTCTAGTTCAGGGGAAAGATTGTATATATGTGGTGATTGATAGGCTTACTAAATTCACCCATTTCTTGTCCATATCATCCAATTAATCTATAATGCAAGTAGCAGAATTGTTCTTTCGAGAGGTATTTCAGCTGCATGGACTGCCCAAGACAATTGTCAACAATCGAGATATCATATTCATGGGGGGATTATCGAAGGAGATGTTCATACTCGTAGGGACACAATCGCCTAGTACCAGTTATCACCCTCAGACTGATGGGAAGACCAAAATTGTGAACAAGTGGATCGAGGGGTATTTCAAAAATTATGTATCGGAGAAAAAAATGACATGTATCAAATGGCTTCAATTGGGTGAGAATTGCTATAACAACACTTATCACATGTCGATCAGTATGACACCTTTCACATATTTGTATGATTATGACACCACCACCTTTGTGGATCAAGCATTTGGGGACAACCAGGGACCCAAATCCAAATATTGGATTCAAGAGAGTCATGACATGTTGTGAACTCTCAAAGATAATATGCAGATGGCACAGAATCAGCTGAAGATTTACACCGACAAGCATAAAGTGGAGTGCAGTTATGAGGTGGGAGACTTGGTATACCTCCGCTTGCAGCCATACATAAATCATCTTTGAAAATGAAAGGGGGAGAGAATTGAAGCCACAATTATATGGTCCCTACAAGATTTCGAGGCGAGTCGGGGAGGTAGCTTATGAGTTAGAGATTATGGAGGGGTGTAAGATACACAATGTATTTCATGTTTCTTGCCTCAAGAAGGAAATGGGACAACATATTGTCATTTATACAGAGTTTCCACCATTAGATGAGGAGGGGCAATTGATTCTAATTTCAGAGGAGGTGTTGGAGACCAAAGAGAATAAATTAAGGAACATGACCATTAAAGAGTACCTGATCAAATGGAAAAATATATGTATCGAACAAACTACTTGGGAAGTGGAGAAGATATTGAAACATCCTGGATTATAGTTTCTTGAGGACACACAATCTTAGGTGGGGAGGATTGTAATGTCCCTGTTGGCCTAGGTGGCATAATGAATGGTTCTACTAGCCTAAATTGGTTCCCGTAGGCTAAGTCAGAAAAATTACCTAGGGAAATCAACTTTTTCCTAGGAAATGACTTTATAAAGTGAAAAGGGAAAAGGGGGACATGGATCTTAGGAAAAACAAAGTCACTTAAAAATTATAAAGTGTGCAAGCATAAAGTGAATTTGAAAGAAAATTAAAAGCTAAAGTGAGTGGGAAATAACTCTATGAAGAAATAAAAGAGGGGAAAAGAGAAAGTGCCCCTCATTCTTTCATTCACTCACTTGGAAATTATATTTTGATAGATCTTGAGGAAAGAGTCTACGGTTTGAGGAAACCCTTGTGAATTTGATGTTTTTGGTGTTTCGACGATACACCCTAGATATTTTGCAGAAGGGATCATCCATATTTCTTCCTTGAACTTCATTGATTTCTTCAATATTTTAGTTGAAACATTTTTAGTTCATTGTGGTTGAGATTCAGTGGTGGCTATCGAGCTAATTATATGATATTGATTTCGACATAAAATTGTCAACCTGGGGTTCATAAACTTAGAGATGTAAGCACAGTATATGCAGGGATAAAGCAATCTATTCTACTCTAACATTTGAAAGGAAACACTTTGACTAAAACTAAATCTAAAATCTAAAAAGTATGGAATTGCATCAAAGGAAATTAATCTAATAAACCTTGCAACTGAAACTATCTCTAACTATGAAATAAACTGAAATCGAATCTAACTTATGAAAACAATTGAAATTGAATCTAACTACGAAAATATGAAAGCTAAAATTAATCTATGAAAACATGGAACTGCATAAATCAAATCTAATAAAAGCATTGAAAATTACAAATAACAAAAGGAAAAATAAAAAGCATGTGAGCTCACATGAGAAACTAAATTAACAAATCAAAACATGAAGAAGTCTAACTCTTTATTCCAACAGTATCAATCCAATTACAAAATGATGAAATCCATATATGACTCTCAAAATGACAAACTATTTCATTATTTCTCTATTTCTAGAGAGAGGCCTCTTCCCAAATGAGGAGAGGACCCTCTTATTTATACATGAATGAGGATAAACCACTCATAATTACAAATCCACTTTTTCCTCCAACTATCCCTTTAAACCCTCCACAAATATCTTGGATAAGATATTCTCTCCATAATATTATCTTTGAATTATCTTTTCAAATATTTAAAATGTGGAGAACATTTGAGAAGCTTCTTGAATCCTCCTTTGTTTGAAATATTCCTATATCACAAATCTCACACAAATCTTTAGGATAAATATGAAAAATATATATAATTTCTAAATTTTAATCAATAATTCTCTTAGAAAGTGGTGGAGATTAAGGGTTTTATGAAAGGATATGGCATGAATCATGGTGACAAATAGTATATGAAAATGCGGTATTTATGCGAACCAACAGTGGCGGCTAAGCTATCTCTGTCAAAGAGATCGACTAGATCATGAAGGTTGAGTTTCCTTATTTCTGAGCATTATTCTATGTTGTGGGGTCAAGTTGGACAGTGTGGGACGAGTTTACACTTTGCTTAGTACATTATTCCCTTACCCTGGCGCATTCCTTCTTGTGTTGGGAACATTTCTCACTTGACCGAGCCACTTACTCATATGGGGGGTTGAGATGATCATTGTTGGCCTTTTTTGTTAATTGTGGAATGATATTGTAGCGTGGAAATCAACCTTAGGCATAAGTTTGCAGACTGGCGGGGTCGACCTCAATTCTGGAGTAATTCCTCACTGATGGGAGGTTATTTGGACACTAGGAAAGTCGTTTTAACTTTGTGGAGGAATTAATTAGCAGTTGGGATCGAGTGGCTTGCTCCAGAACAATTAGATATACCTATCTCTCTTATTTCTATATCAGAAGGGTGCTACAGGCCTATAGATTCAAGGTATTTGGTTGTTGTTCATTTCTTGTCCATTCACATACACTCGGAATTTGAGAAGGCTGATTCCAGGAGATATATATCACATTACTTCATATCTTACTGTGTGTGGTTATGTGACCTTTACTATGTATTCATGTTATTGAATAAATAAAGGCGACAATTGTTCTGGGCAATGTTATTGTTTAATATGTACCCATGCTGTTTAATAACCAATTTGTGTCATGATATGACATCACTAAAAATTGTTGTGTTAATACAAGAGCCTCCAAATAAAGTAAATCCATTCATACTTGGGGAAAAATACAAATATTAGTGAGAGAAGTTTTATAGAGGTATCACAATTGTTTCTTTGTAGTTTTTTCTTGAAGTGCTTGAAGAAAGACACAATTAAAAATATAGAAATTTTGGAGAAAATTCTAGTTGGAATCTTACATTTTGAAGCTTATCCAAAATTTATTTTTCTGATTCACAATGCATCACCTTAAAAAACTAAGATTTTGATAGACCACATAAGATGGTATTCATATCTTTTGCATTTTTTTAACTAGGGTTCTTACTATCCACATCTATTGGTGAGATGTTGGGGTTGCATAACCAGTCAGAAATGATTGTTCAACAAGGAATTGTTTTTTTCTATCAAACAATAGAGCCTTGTTTGTGGAGAAACCTTCTTGACCAATCATGCCTTATCCCGAGATCTACCTTCCAGTGGAAATATTATTTCCAAAGAAACCCACTTTGATACCAATTGTTGAGAAAAAACTTATACTGAGAGAGGGGGTGAATCAACATACGACAACTTTTTATTATTCAAACATTCATAAACCATAATAGAACAATCTCATATGGGATTTAATAATTGTAGAACACATAACCAAATATTTACATGGAAGCCCTTCCAAGAGAAAAGTACAAAATTTTTCTCTATAATTCTTTTTAGCCACTAAACGGATAGAGACACTTATCCCCACTGGTACAAATCCTTGTAGGAACCAACCTAATCTTATAGAGCTTTGTATACATGAATGTATTAGAGAAAAAGATTTCCACCCCTAAGCACCAACTTATAAAGAGACACCAATCTCTTACATATCTTCGTAGACACCAATCTACCGACGACACCAATAACCACCACCAAGCACCAACTTAGCAAGTGATGACAATCCTTTTGTGTGATCTGCAACAACCTTCATCGGTTATTGTCACTATTTCTTCCTTCACCAAGTCTACTTACTAACTCTTCCTTTACTATTTCTTCTCACTACTTCTTGCTTTACCATGTCTAATAAAAATTTGAATTTCCAGATGGAAAATTTCCAAAATATTTTTGTTTTGGTCCTCTTCCCGAGAACAAACTTGTACATCATGCCATGTGTCCAATTTTGAAAATATGATTATGAAATTTTTACCTGAGGTACTTCTATATGTCCACTCTACCCTTTGAATTTTTCACAGTCTGAAGAGTCCGAAAAAATAAGTTATAGTGAAAATGTCAAAATGACCTATTTGAAATTTGATTTCAGGATCATTTAGGAACCCTAAATACCATAAATCATATCTTAGAAATTATAAAGAACCAACATCTTAAATTAGTTCCTAACGTACTTTTGAATTTTCCCTTTGTTTTACGAAATTTTCACAATATAAAGAGTACTTGAAAAGAAGTTATAGTGAAAATTCTAAATTGACCTATCTGAAACTAATTTGAGGAGAATTTAGGAACCCTAACTTCCAAATATCATATCTCTAAATTTATAGAAAACCAACATCTAAAGTTTTTACCAGATGTTCCTAGATATCACTCCTCAATCTTTGCAAAATTCTGATGTGTAAAACATACGAGAAAATAAGTTATAGAGAAAGTTCTAAACTCACATGTTTGAAACCGATTTAAGGAGAATTGAGGAACCATAAATTCTACAAGGAATATCTCCAAAATTGTAATAAACCAACATATGAAACATTTACCACATGTACCTAGTTATCTCTCCTCTGCGTATGCAAATTGCAAGGTCTCAAACATCCCATAAAACAAGTTATAGATAAAGTACCAAGCTGACCAGTTTGAAACTAATTTTGGAGCATTCAGGAATGCTAACTTCCACATGACATATATCCAAAAGTATAGTGAGCCAAAACCTGAAATATTTACCACATGTACCCAGAGATCCCTCTTCTTTCATTGCAAAATTTCAAGGTTTGAAACATATAAGAAAATAATTTATGCCAAGATGACCTGAAACTGATTTCATAGCTCTTCCCTTTTTTAATTATGTTCAATCTTTTCTCATCCACTTCTTCAAATGTTACTACATATTCCACCCAATCACCTTCTCTGAATACTATCGCTTTTTATACTTTTTCATAACTCTTTATGGAGGGACATGTCCATTAATTAAATAATTAACTTTTTGAATACCATGGGAAAATACCCAGACACATTGGTTTGAAACCACCATTTCACTATTTACTTTTTCACATGCACACCCTTTTTAATATACTTGTAATGCCACATATAAATCAATGTTTTGTGTATTGTAATGTCTTAATATATGACATTAATGACAACACGAAAATTACTCCTTTGACATCAGTGACAATGATTCCAACAATTTTACTATTCTAACGTCTTATATAAACTATTCCATCAACATTAATAGTTTATATAATATTCATTAATCACTCAATTATACTTGAAGTTACTAAGTCTTACAACCATTATCTTGTTAGCATCCATTTCAAATCATTGCTCCCCATTGAGAATCTTTATGCTCTCCAGAAGATTAAAGGAAGCCAATATAGATAAATGTCTCCTCTATAAAATTCTCTAGAACATGGATCTAAATCTATATTCTAGCTACATATTTGGCTCTAGCTCATGGATCTAGATACTCACTCAAGTTTTGTCTCAGGATTTATCTCTATTTTCCATCTCATTTTTCTTGTAATCTATAATTGTTGTCACTAAATCTCATCTCTGAGAAATATCTAGATATGAACTCCACATATAGAGTTCGTTCCCATATCTCTCATACTTGGAGATGGTCCATCTTGGAACTTAATGAAGCTAAATGAGATTTTGGTTTATATTTGTTTAGTGATATCTTGGAGCTATTCCCTCATGTAGCAACCCCACAAAATGAAGTGTAGTCTACCTTACTCTTCTAGGATCAATAGTTTCTTGAAATGGAAAAAATATTTGTTTCTTGCACATGCTTACAAGAACTCTATATCTACAACAATGTCATTTGGATGAAAACCTTGGTGTGTTATAATAGCACCTTCTTCCACCCAAATCATTTGGCGAATATTGGACCTATATGGTTCTAGGTGACAATTATTAATAGGCTATATTTGTAAGAGCCAAATTTTATAAACAACCATTTATTTAAAACATAGCAGTAAAATTTAAAAGTTACCTTCATTTAGCACATTTGCAATCAAATATATCAATGATAATAAAATTAATTAATCATAATGAAAAACAGTGCATAAATTTAAATAAGTACCTGAACCTGATGCTATTATCCCTCCTTTTGTCTGCAGCTTGCCTCCTTGATCTCTTATGAAAACTGCCCAAATCCGTTCCTCCCTGCCAACTAGGTAGCTCCCTAGCTCCAAGATATCAACGGATATCCTGGCCCCCGTGCCCAAAACCCCCAGCAACTCTGGTGCACTGTATCAATCCCACTCACAAAGTTTCACCTCCCTCTCTGTAAATCCCTGAGCTCCCAAAATCCATCCCCCCAACCTCTGGAGGATCCTCCCGTCCAACTCCTTCCCTTCCTTATCCCTCCTTCACCGACTCTCCCCCCTCCATTTACTCCCTACCAAACCCATTTATTGCCCTTATCCTTTCCCGTTAATGCTTTTATCTTCTCGGGATTCATATCTTGTCCCTTGTTGTATACGCAACCATTTTATATCATATACCATTAATCTATTAAATCCATTACGTAAGTTATTAAATGTAGTTTGTAGTTAAATTATTAATTAATTAATTACAATTATATCCTTTAATTAATTAATAACTCACTTAATTAATATCATTAAATCATCTTTGTTTAATTAATACCTTGTTAACACAATTAATCCCCTAATTAGTTTTACTTTATAATTTATTAAACATTTATCCAACTAGGGTCATTACATACACCCACCCTTCAAGAAACTTTGTCCCGAAGTTAAGGTATCTTATGGTACAACGGAAAAGAGCATGGTTCACACATTCATAACAAGTAACTGACATTATCAGTAAGTAAGTCAAGGAAGCTCATACATACTAGTGTATATGTACAAGAAATGCATGTGTAGCTAGTACATGCAAATCTCGTGCATGTACTAATAATCAAAACTGTCATCCTTTAGTAATTTATGTATG
>ML784376.1:186591-197107 GCA_009831015.1 Picea engelmannii | reverse complement strand
AAGAGGTCTGGAGGTTGCCGGATCATTCCTGCTCCGAAAATCCCCGTCGTTTGTAAGCTTTGGTGTGTCTTTTGCTGCTTCCTTGTAACTCCGGGTGAGTCTTATTCTCAAACCTCCTCCACTATGCCTATTGAGCGAGGCAAACCTCCACTATGCCCATGTTGCTCATAAACAACAGAGGCAGCATATGGAGCAAGCACTATCGATGGAAAATGTTATTCTTCGGCATAGAGCAAGGGTCATCCGTCTCGCACCCCATGCTCCAGTAATTGAGTCTGCAACAGAGCAAAGAGCTCAGACCCCACCAACTCTGGACAATTGGCAGCCCACAAACATCAAGCGAGAAGAAAATCCTCCAATTGAGCCTGATACTCAAGCTGGAAGAAGCTTGAGGGGAAAGATTGAAGAGGACTTCCCAACCTGCTGCATAGAGGAAATACCATTCCCGGAAGACACCCTGACTTCCCTGGAGCCTCAAGAAAGAGACAAGACAAGGGGCAGGCTCTGTGAGGATATCCCAACTTGCTACGTCGAGGAAGTGACATACATGGATGAGGTCTCGCAGAGAACCTGTGTGGTAATGATGCACCACACAGACATTGTGGGACAAAGACGAGGCCAGTGCAGAGGCTGAAATGGGCACCTCAGGCGAGGAAGGAACAAAAATAATGCATGCACCACTCCTCCGCGTGGCACACCTGGATCTAGTGTTTGAACTCCAAAGACAAATGACAGATCAAGAGCACCGAGTCTGCCTCATGGGACAGTGCTTGGATTTTCTCCTGGACGCTTATTCCAAGGCCCCAGTGAATCACAAATGTCCAGCATGTGCTCAGCCGTTTTTCATTCATGCCAAAGCAGCGTGGCAGGAGGACGAGGGAGATAGGTCACCGGGTATTTGAGTTTGTCTATTTTAGTCTAGTTTTCAATATTTTTGTTCGGTGTCAAGACGATATATTTCCATCTGTCCTGGTTTCCTTCAAGTAGGACAGATAGCGAAACCGTATTTTGGCTTCTTCTCTTAGAAACAACATACTTGCCCAAAACTATGTTGGTTTCCGATAAAATGGCAGCACATTTGGTGGCCACAGTAATGCTATACCTCTCTGTATTTTTTGTCAATATAATATAGCAGGTAACACCTTTTTTACTTAAAAAAAAAATTTAGCATTAATAAAATACAAAAAAAATTAACAATTTAGATGTAATGACTAACTACCATCTTAATTTATATATACTAAAAAATATAATATCACTTGAATGAATAAGGGGAAATATTAACATCCTCGCATGGGGTGATAGCTCCCAGAGAAAGACTCTTGGCAGGGCATGCATGCAGAGGGAGTTATTACCCCCAACCATCATCCATACCCTCATACCATTTGAATGGCATGCTTTAACACTGTAGTAATGGTAGTACATTGCTCTAACTCTAAGAAGTTAATGACTCTTCATGAGAACCAAGTAGGGTACATGTCAGTCACTTCGGCTTTCATGGTGCCTCCCACTAGCATTCAACTAGCCTCTATGAAGGTAAGAGCCCCTGGGCACTCCATCATTCACTACTTTGGTTCTTCTTTCGTGTATTCCTGTTGTGGACATTCTCTCGTGGCCTCTTTACCAGTATTGCTCACCTCTCTCAGCCTCCTTCTTACTAGCGTGAATCCTCTAGCCTGGTTTTCACCTCCATTCCTCCAAATTCATTCCAATCCTTCAACCATGCCTAGAGAGCGTGGAAAACTCAAAAGAGGGCCACTGTATTACAACTTCATCGTGCGGGCTACCCTGACCCCTCACATCTATCCCCTTCGACCAGCTCCCCCGGAAGGGGCCAAATTTGGACTCACACTCCCCCTCCCACCCCTCATGCCCAGAAATTGCCTCCACCCCTTTATGAAACTATGCATGATTCTGGAAGCTGCCCGATGGAAGAAGAAATCCATCATCTTGAGCTGCAGCCATTGGAAGCCTCACTCGAGCCTAGCCCGACCGCTGGAGAAAGATAGTTTCTTGCTGGAGAAAGAGATTCCCCTGAGCTCACTCGTAGATTGGATCGCTAGGAACTCTACCCATGGGCTAGACATGGAGGAAACTGGACTGACAGATTTTGAGATAGATACAACTGTTCTTCCGGATGGAAAATGGAGGATCAAACTCAGAATCAACGCACTCTCAATCAACGAATGGACCTCCTGTTCGATGCCTTGTCAGATGTCCCAAAGAAAACTCCTTGTCTGACCTACGAACAAAGGTTCCTCTTCACTTAGACACTGATGGAAGCCTAAGTTTGCCAAATTTCTAGCTTCTCTCTCTTTTTAATATGAGGAACCAATTTCAACTTTTTTCAGTTTTGTTAAATTTTATGATCTATGGCTACAACCATGGTGGCCATGTTCTCTCATACATGACACACAGATGGCAAGCAAAGAACAATGTACTTTTTTTATTCTTTTATTAAAAAAAAAAAAATTAACAAACTGAAAACCGTGTTTTAATTTAAATTAGTTTCACATCCTCCTCATGAATTTAGCTGAGTAAAGAAGGCTGATGAAATTTCTATGAAAGGAATTTAGATTTTTTTTTTTTATCAAAATTCAATATGTAAAATTCTTTAACATTAACAATAATAGTAAGAATCTTCCCACCCCAATACTTTATAAACCACTTAATTGGTTTCAAATAAGTTTTTGTTTTTGTTGTATGTGAGATCCATAAACCACCCACTTGCCTAGGCATGATGCCATTTGAAACTCTTAAACGTCTCATAAGTTTTCTATCCTCAAACCCATTAATAAAATACTACGGGATTGATAATTGAACCATTGCTGTCAGAACAAGCTGTTGAACATTCATTCTTATGAGAATCGGCCTTTCAAGTACTACAAGCTTGCAAATATTGATAGTTTAGACTCCATGCAGCGATGGATTATCCCACCCCTGCCGCCGCATTTGTTCAAATCGCTATCCCACCCCTGCCACTGCACTTGTTAAAATCACATCAGATAAGAGACGATCTAAAACTAAACGCTGATTCAACACTAATCACGATCATTCAAAACTCAGAAGAAATCTTTATCCAGGACAAAGCTTCGACGAAGAGAAACTTAATAAGCACATAAATTCCGTTTTTTAAATTCTTACCCAACTTTTTCACTGAACCCAGCGAATTTTTATTTTTTTAGGGTTCAAATGCGTTAATTTCTTTTTAAATAAACAAATAAAAGCATCATTTTACTTCATCAAAAAATTAAGTTTTTGTGCTAACCACATGTAGTACAATGTTGCATGATATAAAAAATTAGGGAACTCCAAAATCTTATAATGAACATTCTTTTGCACAGAACATAAATGTTTCATGTGAATATAGTATTGTATGATATAAAAAACAAAAATGTTTCATGTGAATATAATATTTTATGATATAAAAAACAAGGGATTATTTAGCCTGAACATCATTTGCACACACAGTATAAATGATTTGCATGAAACATTAACTATTTAGGAAAAAAAAATTGGGAAGAAAACATAAAAAGATTTTTCAAGTTTGGTTTCCCGTTTGTTTTGTAAGTCTTTGTAAATCTTTGAAAATGGTGTTTTGTTTGTTTAGGAAAAATAATTTGGGAAGAAAACATAAAAGATTTTTCAAGTTTGGTTTCCCGTTTGTTTTGTAAGTCTTTGTAAATCTTTGAAAATGGTGTTTTGTTTGTTTAGGAAAAATAATTTGGGAAGAAAACATAAAAGATTTTTCAAGTTTGGTTTACCGTTTGTTTTGTAAGTCTTTGTAAATCTTTGAAAATGGTGTTTTGTTTGTTTAGGAAAAATAATTTGGGAAGAAAACATAAAAGATTTTTCAAGTTTGGTTTCCCGTTTGTTTTGTAAGTCTTTGTAAATCTTTGAAAATGGTGTTTTGTTTGTTAAGGTGGTTTGCTGAATAAGTTTTTGTAAATCTTTGAAAATGGATATATATTTAACATGATTTGCTTTGTAAGTCTTTGTAAATTTTTGCAAATGGGTATATGTTTAAGAAATAAAAGGTCTGACTTATGACGACTTAATTATATCTAAGTCTTTGTAAATCTTTGGAAATAGGTATATGTTTAATAAATAAAAGGTCTCACTTTTGAAGACTGGAATTATATCTAAAATAATGTAAAAGATATTAATAAATATTATACACTTAAAAGATATGATATATACTTTAATATATTATATTGATTATATTATTATAGATTTTCTTTAATTTTAAATTTATGAAGTATAAAAAAATCATAAATGTGAGTGAACAAGACCTCGTTGCATTTTATTATTGATAACGGAAGAAAGAATAACCTTATCTCAGCAGAGGTCGTAAAACAATTGGGATTGTCGACAACATCACACCCGCAGCCGTACAACATAGGGTGGCTATGCCAAGAATGAGATCTCCATGTCAGCCAGTAATGTTGATTGTCATATGGCATCCAACCCTTCAAGGATGAGGTATTATGTGATGTTTCCCCACTGGATGTCTGTGATGTTCTCTTGGTCCAACCATATATGTGGAAGCACCATGTTGTTGATGAGTCTCGACCCCGTAGTGTCATTGTTATTTTGCGGGGTCATTTCTACAGAATACCAGAGGTAGTTTCAACTACTGTTCCACCTAAAAAGTGCCGCAAGGTAGTATCTCATACGACAAAATTTAGCTTCTTCACAATCTGTTCAAAAGAAGAATAGAAGGACACTGCAACCACTACAGCCTCACCCCAAGCACCTTCTATCCAATAGAAGTAGGTCGAAAAGGCTGCAAAAAAGAACAAAGATTCCTTCTACACACCATCTTCTCATGTATCTCGACTTGTTGAACAACCTCAGCCTCAACAGGTTCGTGACAAACATCCACAAACTGAGCAGCGCGATGTCTCCAGCAAGGCAAACAACTCACCAAGATTCAGATTCAGCAAACACTTTTTCCTCTCCCCGTGGCTCTCAACGCAATGGAGAAAATTTCTTCCTAAGGAGGGAGGATTGATCCAGGTGGATATCGGTGGCCACCCACCTTGTCCGACTGGCTCAAAACAATTTTCTTGCAATTTTGACAATTTACTAATTTTCGCAGTTTTTAACTTTTGGGGCCATTTTGAGGGCCTAAATGAAGGCTTTTCAGGATCGACCCAATTCAATGATAGCCAAAATCATAATTTAGGCCCCAAAATTAATCTCCTCGATGATACCTTTCCAACGGGATATCATATGCCTAAAATGGATATCGTATGCAAAAGTTATGACTCCAGGAAGTTAATGTACTAACTTACCCAAATGGGGCCCACATGACTTTTGGCGCTTCATCTCCTAGAGTTAGGTTTTTTGATGTCTAGTGTTTTTGAAATTTCTATTTGTTTTAAAAAGGCCTTCATAGCCTCATTGTAATCATATTGCGAATGAGCACAACCGTCACATCTCTTCTGAGAGATAAGATGCCACCATTCTAGCGAGTCTTTCACTCTGTATTTTTATAGTCTCTGTACATTTCTTTTATTAATAGAAATCGTGTATTACTGTATATCTGTGTTTATGGTTGCATCTTTGATACATTTGTGTTATCTTATTGAATATCTGCGATATCTCTATGAACTTATTTATTATATCTCCGCTCTCAATTCATGCCGAAAATAATCCAGATCAATAAATAAAGGCAACAATTGTTGTCGGCAATGTTATTGTCTAATATGTACCCATGCTATTAAATAACCAATTTGTTTCATGATATGACATCACTTAAAAATTGTTCTGCTAATATATGAACCTCCAACTAAAGTAAACCACTTCATTCTTGGGGGGAAATACAAATATCATTCAAAGAAATTTTACAGAGGTATCATAATTGTTTCTTCGTAGTTTGTTCTTGAAGTGTTTGACGAAAGCCACAATTAAAAATATAGAAATTTTGGAGAAAATTCAAGTCAGAATCTTACAGTGGTATCATAGCATGTTCGTCCACAACTATGGGCTCTAAGGGGCATTTAAAATAATATTTATGATAACAGAAGACGAGTAGAACATTACCTACCAGAGAGGTAGGGGAAGAAACCCAGATCCCCCTGAGTGGGAAGAAGAATAAGTGGTTAGAGAAGAAGGGACAGGAGAGGCAACACCATCTATCACACCTAAAGGAAAGGGAACTATGGGGGAATAAGATGATACCAGGATCAACAGTTTTTTCAATATCTTGAATGACTTGGCCAATGATAAAAAATCCATGATGGAAATCATGGGGTAGTTTGCTAAGAATTTGTTGGAGGGAAAAAGGAAGAAGAACCAAAATGGTGATGGGGAATTTGTTGGAGAAGGAATCCACTCACACACTACCATATAGAGCTAGCCCCACTTGCACACCAAATCTCCCAGACCCACTATGATTCAATTTTTGGAGAATGAGGCTGTAGGTCCATTGATGCAGGTTGAGCACGATGAGCCCTATCGGGAATATTTAGAGGAGTACAGGAGACTAGGAGATGATTTCCACTCAGCCATGTCCTTCGTAAATTTATTTAATATGAAGAGTAGAAACAGACCGAGAGGGCCCATGAGGGCCATGACACAATTTTTAGTTGTAGCGTACTATTGGGAAATTCAATATTCGCAACTTTGACAAAGGCTCTAAATGCTTCGCTAGATCATGGGTGCTGAAGCTCGACACTTACGTCCAACTGCACCAGATGATAGAGACAAATGCCATTAAATTGGCCACCTTACACCTGGATAATGAGGCCCATGAGTGGTGGTGCCATGTGTTAGTCACTTTGGGACATGTCAAGGTTACCTCCTACCTGGACTTCACATAAAGACTCATCGAGAGATTTGACAGAAAGGACCCTTAGCTTCACTTTAGAAAGTTGGCTTAGCTCAAATAGACAGGTATCCCAAAGACCTATATATCTGAGTTTCAGAGGGTCGCTGTGACATTATCATACACTTTAGAGGGTCACCTAGTTTTTGTTGTTTATTGAGGGGCTAATGGAGCCTCTATGGCGATGGGTCAACTCATTCAAGATATTGAAAAAATTGTTGATCCTGGTAGCATCTTCTTCCCCCATAGTTACCTTTCCCTTAGGTGTGATAGATGGTGTTTCCTCTCAACATCTTTTTAAATATCTTAAATGACTTGGCTAACGATCAGAAATACATGATGGAACTCATGGGGAAGTCTGCTAAGAATTCATTGGAGGGAAAAATGAAAAAGAATGAAAATGGTGATGGGGAATTCGTTGGAGAAGGAAACCACTCACACACTACCATGTAGAGCCAACCCCACTTGCACACTAATATCCCATACCCACTATGCTTCATTTTTTGGGGAATGAGGCCGAAGGTCCATTAATACAGGTTGAGCACGATGAGCCCTATAGGGGATAATTAGAGGAGTACAGGAGACTAGGAGATGATTTCCACTCATCCATGTCCTTCATGGATTTATGCAATATGAAGAGTAGAAACAGATCGAGTGGGCCCATGAGGGACATGACACCATTTTTATTTGCAGCGTACCATTGGGAAATTCACTATTCCCAACTTTGAAGGAGGCTCTAAATGCTTCGCTAGATCATGGGTGCAGAAGCTCGACACTTACTTCCAGCTGCACCAGATGACAAAGACATATGCCATTAATTTAGCCACCTTACACCTGGATAACGAGGCCCATGAGTGGTGGTGCCATGGGTTAGTCACTTTGGGAGATGCCGAGGATACCTCCTACCTTGAATTCACATAGAGACTCATCGAGAGATTTGATAGGAAGGACCCTTAGCTTCACTTTAGAGAGTTGGCTTAGCTCAAACAGATAGGTATCCCAGAGACCTATATATCTGAGTTTCAGAGGGTCACTGTGACGGTGTCAGACATTTTAGAGGGTTGTATGGTGATGTTGTTTGTTGAGGGGGTAATGGAGCCTCTATGGAAATGGGTCAAGGCCTACAAGACTACCTCTTTATAGGATGGCCGTCAGGATTTTTCGAATGACTTATGGTTGAGTTTTTTTAATTGCATGAATTAATTGACCATTGGGAAACTTAACGAAAGAACGAGAAAAGAAAAGGAATTATACAACCATTAACATATTTGCAGATCTGAAATGCAATGAAAAACAACAAACCATAAGACACAGGTTGATAACGGAGTTCGGCACAACTTTGCCTACGTCTCCGGGCCTTTTCTCTGTGCGGGAGGCTTCTTTATTTCTTTTCAAAAGATTAATGGTACATCATTACAATGCCGAATGGCTTCCAGAATGATCTGGTCATGTTCACCCAGATCTCTAGAATCTTGCACAAAAGACGGCACACGAAACGGATGTCCGGAGCTCTCAGAAATCGTCCGACAGCATCTCCTCCTCAACAACTTCTCTGCCTCAAACTGGCTTTTACTTGGCTTTGCCTCAGCATCTCTGCTCTGAATTGCTCACCAAAAGCTGTCCAAAAGCTGTCCCCTTGGCCTCAAAATGGCCTTGGTTAAATAGTGGGGAAGGTAGTTTCCCATCTCCAACTTCCTCCAAGAAGTTAGGCTCAAAAACCACCCAATAACTCCCAATTTCATTAATAATGGCTTAATTACATTTAAAAGAAACCAAAAGTGGTTGAAAACCCACTTTATAACTATAAAATAGTTAAATTTGGGCTTAGCCCTTTTCATCCGGGCGCGCGCTCCTTTTAGACAGTCATATGGGCCATGTGGCCACGCGCTATCCCTTGGGCTATGCGTGGGCCACCCCAAACGCTAGCACCGATTGGTCACATGGCAACAGTTTAAAACCGTGGGTCTAACAGTTAAACCCCCCACCAACATATTAAAACAATGGTTACATTTTCATACCCCGCGCGTGCCGTGCATACATATAGAACAGGGTCACATGTAATACATTGAACCAATGGCTATGGGTCGGGGCTAAGCCCTGACCCAAGCCCCCCTTTTCGTTTAAACAATAAATAAGCTTAATACCCTTTCGCCCACCTACATAACAAGTCTCATGCGGTGGTCCACTGGTCGGAGGCTTTACACGAAGGCGCAATGTGGAGGAGGTCCGGGGTTCGAATCCCCCGGGCCCCAAAAACTTTTGACATAGCCCTCATTGGCTAAACCCGGGGTGCCATGTGGCAGCCCATGATTGGGCCACGTGGCACCCTCACATCCAATCCATGTATGCCACGTGTCGACCGATGATTCGTTCACGTCATCCAACCAGAAGATGCCATGTGTCCATCGCTAATTCGCCCACGTCACCTGCCATGTTAGCGCACCGTACGTCCCAGTGATCCGTGCCACATCACCTGCCATACGATGCCGACGTCATCTCGTGCCACGTGTCACCCTTCTAGTGGTGACACATGTCACTTCAGGATTGGTCCTACTACGCGCCAAAAATGCCAAATCAGCCTAACACATGGCACTCCCTGGAGCCGCCACGTGTCCTGTACAGAACCTGCCATGTGTCAGTGTACGGACCTACCATGCGTCCTGTACGGTCTGACACGTGTCCTATATGGACTGTACAGACAGGTACAGTCAACATCCAAAATTTTGCCTATTTGGCTTGGCGGACAGAATGCGATATCTTCTCCATACGGACTCCGTTTGACAAAAAAATTATACCACTGGAATCAGGAAGACGAGACGGACGCAATGGTGTTGGTTTCGTTGGATTCCGAGCACTTTCATTTTTGAGCATTTTTCATGCCCTGACAGGCTTCTGAATCTGATTTTGGATCACACCTCCCAACAATAAGACCTTTTGGTCCCCAAAAGGTTACTGACCACTCAACAAGCTCGGAATAGGCCACCCGGGTTTCTCTGGATTCGATTACATTAAGGGAAGCAAAATATACTGAAGTTGAGACATCGACTTCTGGCAGAACCAAGTGACTACTCTATTTCCTTCACGGTGTTCTTCTTGCTTTGCTGGTAATCCGTCCTCCTTCCTGGGTACGTGAAAAATCCTTTTGTCCTTCCTTGGATGAAGCTCTGGATTAAGCTTCCAACAACTAGCCTTTTGATGTCCACTCTTGCTGCAAAACGTACAACGAGTTTTTGGCATCCAGACTTGTTTACCCTTCTCCTTCTTCCATTGTGGACTTGAGCCTTTATGTCGCATTTCCTTCTTGGACAACATAGGTTTCCTGTACAAATTTTGTCTCTTCCAACACTTGGCAACACAATGCTTAGGTGAAAGACAATAAGCACATGGATAAAGTTTCCACAAGTTCCGGTTTACTTGATTATGCTTGTTATAATCAAAAGGAGAATTAACAAAAACATGACCATTATACCTTCCATGCTGATCTTCACTTTTCTTTGGAGATGACTTGCATTCACTACTGCAACCCTGAAGTGATGCACCATTCCCTTTTGTGAAGTGTTCTCGCAATGTCTTAAGTTGGCCATTTGAAGCATCACTTGCTTCCGAAGTTTTGGAACCTCTCTTGGAAGACTCTCCAAGGTCCCCTTTGTCATATCCCAATCCTAAGTATCGAGGCCTTTCCTCAAC
>ML784376.1:156437-167236 GCA_009831015.1 Picea engelmannii | reverse complement strand
ATGTATGGTTTGTTTCACAGATTAAGCAGACATGGACGAACTCACACTTGGCTGCCTACAAGAATCAAGTTCCAATTCAGCCCAACAATACCTGTAGGTTTTCTCCCTCAGTTTCGGTCTAAACTTCGTGATTATTTTTCACCCGTTTGTTGCGTCGGATTAGGTCAGGTCACCGATTTTAGCTCTGCTCGCTCAGTCTCACAATAACGTTGTAGTTTAAAACTAAAATTCAAAACAAATCACATGGACAACACCCCCATCCCAGTAAGTTTCCCAACAGCCCATAGCCCAAAAGATCAAATAAAAGTTGGTTTACAGAATTTACGAACTACAGGATTAACTTAGCTTTTTGTTGATGTTGAACACAGATACTAAAACAACATTGTATTTGCACGCCCTTCCTGATTTTTTTTTAGCTATTCTTTCGATAGCTCTTTTAACTTTTTGTAACTGTGTTTTTAAGATTTAATAATGATGTTTGGCATGTTATTAATTTGCTTGGATGGTATTTACAGTTTATAAATTTTACTTTGGATGGTATTTACAGTTTATAAATTTTACTTTTATGGGTAATGATTAATACAAACCCTTTGTTTATTGATAATTTTATTTTGCTATTTTCTACGATGAGTCTCTTCAGTGATCTTTACTTTATATATTCAGTTAATTATTTTGTTAATTACAGAATTTGCACAATTATGTTTTGTTAATTATAGAATTTGGAATTATGTTTTGTTAATTATAGAATTTGGATCATCAATAATAATATGACAGATTTGTTTATATATATATATATATATATATATATATATATATATATATTATTTTGAGATTCATTGTGTTAATTAAATTTCAGAGACTAAAATAAAAGACGAGTCTAACACAAATATTTTTATTTACAGATAGAGATTGACAATTTACTTGCAATGACAGATTGATAACTTACTTGCAATGGATCTAATTATCAGTTACTCTCCAGGTAGGTGTCTACACACTTTCATTTTCTTTTTCTTTTTTATGATGTTTCTTACTAAAAAACTTAATTTTAGTTTTTTTTTTCTATTTTTCCAGCATATCATTTGCAGTTGTTTACAAATTCCAAAAATCCAAAAAAAAAATGTTACAAATCAAATTCTTTAACTAATTATTTTTATTGAAATCCTAATTGCAGTTGACACTCGACAGTGTCTTGCATTTGTTTACAAATTTTTTACATGTTGAGCATGACTTCATACATGGTTATTAGAGCTGGAGCTGTTTCAAAGTATCATGTCAAAATATTTATGAAAGTTATACAAAATGTCAAGATAAAATATTTAGAAAAAGTATAAAATAATTTCAAAATATTTATAAAAGTTATATAAAATATCAAATTAAAATATATAGGAAAATTATAAAAAAGTTTCAAAATATTTAGAAAAGTTATACAAAATATGAGGTCCATTATAACTTGTAAGAAAAAAGAATCAAAAGGATAGAAGTTTTACATTTCTATAATACCAACATTCAATTGTATTGCTTAACAACAAATAGTAAATTTCTTTTCAAAACAAAGAAATTTATATAATCTATTTCTTTATAAAAAGTTATAAACTAATTTTTTAAAATAGAAAGTTTAAAATATATTAATATAAATTATTATAATTTCCTATTTATTAATAAAATAAGAAGAATTAGATTTAGTTTAATTTAATATTATTGTATCTATTTATAAAAATAAAAGGTTATAAACTAACTTTTTATAATAAAAAATTTAAAATATATTAATATAAATTATTATAATTTCATATTTATTAATAAAATAAGAAGAATTAGTTTTATTTTAATTTAAGATTATTATATTAATAAAATTATTATAATTTTAAGTTGATTAAAAATATAAAGAATTAGAATCATTTTAATTTAGCATTAATAAAATACAAATAAAATTAACAATTTAGATGTAATGACTAACTACCACCTTAATTTATATCTACTAAAAACTATAATATCACTTGAATGAATAAGGGGAAAGATTAACATCCCGCATGGGGTGACAACTGCCAGAGGGAGTTATTACCCCAGCCATCGCCCATACCCTCATACTATTTGAATGACATGCTTTAACACTGCAGTAATGGTAGCATGTTGCTCTACCTCTAGGAAGTTAATGACTCTTCATGCGAACCAAGTAGGGTACTCGTCGATCACTTCGGCTTTCATGGTGCTTCCCACTAGCATTCAACCAGCCTCTATGAAGGTAAGAGTCGTTGGGCACTCCATCATTCACCACTCTAGTTCTTCTTCCGTGTATTCCTATTGTGGACATTCTCCCATAGCCTCCTTACCACTGTTGGTCACCTCTCTCAGCTTCCTTCTTACTAGCACAAATCCTCTAGCTTGGTTTTCACCTCCATTCCTCAAGATTCGTTCCAATCCTTCAACCATGCCCAGAGAATGTGGAAAACTCAAAAGAGGGCCACTGTATCACAACTTCATCGCGCAGGCTACCGTGGCCCCTCACATCTATCCCCTTCGACCAGCTCCCTCGGAAGGGGCCAAATTTGGACTCAGACTCCCCCTCCCTCCCCTCATGCCCAGAACTTGCCTCCACCCCTTTATGAAACTATGCATGATTCTGGAAGCTGCCCGGTGGAGGAAGAAATTCATCATCTTGAGCTACAGCCATTGGAAGCCTCACTCGAGCTTAGCCCGACCTCTGGAGCAAGGAAGTTGCTTGGTGGAGGAAGAGATTCCATAGTGGATCGCCAGGAACTCTACCCCTGGGCTGGAAATGGAAGAAACTCCACCGACATATTTTGATATGAATACAACTCTTCTCCTAGATGCAGATGGGAAAATTGAGCATTCTATGCCCAATCCTAGTGGCTTTTTGGAGGACCACCTGCAACTGATCTTTGATATGCGGCGAAGGATGGAGGATCAAACTAAGAATCAACGCACTCTCAATCAACAAATGGACCTCGTGTTCGACGCCTTGTCATATGTCCCAAAGAAAACTCCTTGTCTCACCTATGAACAAAGGTTCCTCTTCACCTACGGCACTATGTAAGCCCGAGTTTGCCAAATTTCTATCTTCTCTCTCTTTTTCATATGAGGAACTGCCTTCAATTTTTTTCAGTTTTGTTAAATTTTATGATCTATGGCTACAACCATGGTGGCCACGTTCTCTATACATGACACAGATGGCAAGCAAAGAACAATGTACTTTTTTTATGCTTATATTAAAAATAAATAAATTAACAAACAGAAAATCGTGTTTTAATTTAAATTGGTTTCACATCCTCCTCATGAGTTTCGCAGAGTAAAAAAGGCTGATGAAATTCCTATGAAGAGAATTTAGATGTTTTTTTTTTTTAATCAAAACTCAATATGTAAAATTCTTTAACATTAACCATAATACTAAGAATCTTCCCACCCCAATACTTTCTAAACCACTTAATTGGTTTCAAATAATTTTTTGTGGTATGTGAGATCTATAAACCACCCAAACCACCCAATTGCCTAGGCATGATGCCATTTGAAACTCTTAAATGTCTCATAAGTTTTCTATCCTCAAACCCATTAATAAAATCCTACATGATTGATAATTGAACCATTGCTGTCAGAACAAGCTGTTGAACATTCATTCTAATGAGAATCGGCCTCTGAAGTACTACAAGCTTGCAAAGATTGATAGTGTAGACTCCATGCAGCGATGGATTATCCCACCCCTGCCGCCGCATTTGTTCAAATCGCTATCCCACCCTGCCACTGCACTTGTTAAAATCACATTAGATAAGAGATGATCTAAAACTAAACGTTGATTCAGCGCTAATCGTGATCATTCAAAACTCGGAAAAAATCTTTATCGAGGACAAAGCTTCCGCGAAGAGAAACTTAATATTCCGTTTTTAAAATTCTTACCCAACTTTTTCACTGAACCCTGGGAATTATTATTTTTTTTAGGGTTCAAATGCGTTACTTTTTTTTAAATAAACAAATAAAAGAAAAACTTTACTTCATCAAAAATTAAATTTTTGTGCTAACTACATGTAGTACAATGTTGCAAGATATAAAAAATTAGTGAACTCCAAAATTCTATAATGAACATTCTTTTGCACCCAACAAAAATGTTTCATGTGAATATAGTATTTTATGATATAAAAAAAAAATGTTTCATGTGAATATAATATTTTATGATATAAAAAACAAGAGATTACATTAAGTTAGCCTGCACATCATTTGCACAGAGTATAAATGATTTGCATGAAATATTAACTATTTAGGAAAAAAAAATTGGGAAGAAAACATAAAAGATTTCTCAAGTTTGGTTTCCGGTTTGTTTTGTAAGTCTTTGTAAATCTTTGAAAATGGTATTTTGTTTGTTAAGGTGGTTTGCTCAATAAGTTTTTGTAAATCTTTGAAAATGGATATATATTTAGCATGATTTTCTTTGTAAGTCTTTGTAAATCTTTGCTAATGGGTATATGTTTAAGAAATAAAAGGTTGACTTTTCAAGATTTGAATTATATCTAAGTCTTTGTAAATCTTTGCAAATGGGTATATGTTTAAGAAATACAAAGTCTGATTTTTGAAGATTTGAATTATATCTAAAATAGAGTAAAATATATTAATAAATATTATACATTTAAAAATATGATATATATTTTAATATATTATATTGATTATATTATTATAGATTTATTTTAATTTTAAATTTATGAAGTATAAAAAAATTATAAATGTGAGTGAAGGGGACCCCGCTGCATTTTATTGTTGATAACGGAAGCTAAAAGAACCTCATCTCAGCAGAGGTCGTCAAACAGTTGGGATTCTCGACAACACCACACCCACAGTTGTATAACATAGGGTGGCTTTGCCAAGGACGAGATCTCTATGTCAGCCAACAATGTTGATTGTCATATGGAATCCAACCCTTCAAGGATGAGGTATTATGTGATGTTTCCCCACTAGATGTCTGTAATGTTCTCTTGGTCCAACCATGTATGTGGAAGCACCATGTTGTTTATGAATCTCAACCCCGTAGTGTCATTGTTATTTTGGGGGGTCATTTCTACAGAATACGAGAGGTAGTTTCGACTACTGTTCCACCTAAAAAGTGCCGCAAGGTAGTATCTCATACTGCAAAATTTAGCTTCTTCACAATCTATTCAAAAGAAAAACAGAAGGACAATGCAACCACTACAGCCTCACCCCAAGCACCTTATATCCAACAAAACCAGGTCGATAAGGCTGCAACAAAGTGAAAAGATTCCTTCTACACACCATCCTCTCATGTATCTTGACTTGTTGAACAGCCTCAACGTCAACAGGTTTGTGACAAACTTCCACAAACTGAGCAGCGCAACGAGGTAAGCAACTCACCAAGATTCAGATTCAACAAACACTTTTTCCTCTCCCTAGGGCACTCAATGCAATGGAGAACATTTCTTCCTGAGGAGGTAGGATTGATCCAGGTGGATATCGGTGGCCACCCACCTTGTCTGACTGGCTCAAAACAATTTTTTGGGAATTTTGGCAATTTACTCCTTTTAGCAGTTTTTAACTTCCGGGGCCATTTTGAGGGCCTAAATGAAGGTTTTTCAGGATTGAACCTAATCAAAGATAGCCAAAGGAATAATTGAGGCCCAAAAATGAATCTCCTAGATGATACCTTTCCAACAGGATATCATATGCCTAAAATGGATATCGTATGCAAAAGTTACGACTCCGGGAAGTTAATGTACTAACTTACCCAAACGTGACCCACATGACTTTTGGCGCTTCATCTCCTAGGGTTAGATTTTTGGATATCTAGTATTTTTTACATTCCTATTTATTGTAAAAAGACCTTTAGAGCCTCATTGTAATCATCGTCTTGTGAATGAGCGCAACTGTCACATCTCTTCTCAGAGATAAGCTACCACCATTCTAGCGAGTCTTTCACTCTGTATTTTTACAGTCTCTGTACATTTATTTCATTAATAGAAATCGTGTGTTACTGTATATTTGTGTTTATGGTTTCATCTCTGATACATTTGTGTTATATTATTGAATATTTGTGATATCTCTGTAAATTTCTTTATTATATCTCCGCTCTCATTTCGTGCCGAAAATAATCTGGATCAATAAATAAAGGCAACAATTGTTCTCGGTAGTGTTATTGTAGAATATGTACCCATGCTATTAAATAACCAATTTGTTTCATGATATGACATCACTTACAAACTGTTCTGCTAATACATGGACCTCCAACTAAAGTAAACCACTTCATCCTTGGGGGGAAATACAAATATCATTCAAAGAAATTTTACAGAGGTATCATAACTATTGCTTCGTAGTTTGTTCTTGAAGTGTTTGACAAAAGCCACAATTAAAAATATAGAAATTTTGGAGAAAATTCAAGTCGGAATCTTACAATGGTATCATAGCATGTCCGTCTACAGCTGTGGGCTGTAAGGGGAATTTAAAATAATATTTATGATACGAGAAGACGAGTATAACATTACCTACTCGAGAGGTAGGGGAAGAACCCCAGATCCCCCTGGGTGGGAAGAAGAAGAAGTGGTTAGAGAAGAAGGGACATGAGAGGCAACACCATCTATCAAACCTAAGGGAAAGGGAACTATGGGGGGAGAAGATGATACCAGGATCAACTATTTTTTCAATATCTTGAATGACTTGGCCAACGATAAAAAATCCATGATGGAAATCATGGGGCAGTTTGCTAAGAATTCGTTGGAGGGAAAAATGAAGAAGAACCAAAATGCTGACGGGGAATTCCTTGGAGAATGCATCCACTCACGCACTACCATTTAGATCCACCCCCACTTGCACACCAAATCTCCGAGACCCACTATGATTCAATTTTTGGGGAATGAGGCCGTAGGTCCATTGATGCAGGTTGAGCATGATGAGCCCTATAGGGAATATTTAGAGGAGTACAGGAGACTAGGAGACGATTTCCAATCAGCCATGTCCTTCACAAATTTATGCAATATGAAGAGTAGAAACATACCGAGAGGGCCCATAAGGGCCATGTCACAATTTTTAGTTGCAGCGTACCATTGGGAAATTCATTATTTGTAACTTTGACAAAGGCTATAAATGATTTGCTAGATCATGGGTGTTGAAGCTCGACACTTACTTCTAGCTGCACCAGATGATAGAGACAAATGCCATTAAATTAGCCACCTTACACCTCGATAACGAGGCCCATGAGTGGTACTACCATGGGTTAGTCACTTTGGGACATGTATAGGTTACCTCCTACCTGGAATTTACACAGAGAGTCATCAAGATATTTGACATGAAGGACCCTTAGCTTCACTTTAGAGAGTTGGCTTAGCTCAAATAGACACGTATCCCATAGACCTTTATATCTGAGTTTCCGAGGGTCGCTGTGACGGTATCATACATTTCAGAGGGTCATCTGGTTTTGTTGTTTGTTGAGGGGCTAATGGAGCCTCTATGGCGATGGGTCAACTGCCCCATGAGTTCCATCATGGATTTTTGATCGTTGGTCAAGTCATTCAAGATATTGGAAAAACTTTTGATCCTAGTATCATCTTCTTCCCCCATAGATACCTTTCCCTTAGGTGTGATAGATGGTGTTTCCGCTCAACAGTTTTTTCAATATCCTGAATGACTTGGCCAATGATCAAAAGGCCACGATGGAACTCATGGGGAAGTTTGCTAAGAATTCATTGGAGGGAAAAATGAAGAAGAACCAAAATGATGATGTGGAATTCGTCGGAGAAGGCAACCACTCATAAACTACCATGTAGAGCCACCCCCACTTGCACACCAAATATCCGAGACCCACTATACTTCAATGTTTGGAGAATGAGGCCGCAGGTCCATTAATGTAGGTTGACCACGATGATCCCTATAGGGAATAATTAGAGGAGTATAGGAGACTAGGAGACAATTTCCAGTCATCCATGTCCTTTGCGGATTTATGCAATATGAAGAGTAGAAACAGATCGAGAGGGCCCATGAGGGACATGCCACAATTTTTATTTGCACATTGGGAAATTCACTATTCCCAACTTTGAAGGAGGCTCTAAATGCTCTGCTAGATCATGGGTGCAGAAGCTTCACACTTACTTCCAGCTGCACCAGATGACAAAGACATATGTCATTAAATTTGCCACCTTACACCTCGATAACGAGGCCCGTGAGTGGTGGTACCATGGGTTAGTCACTTTCGGAGATGTCGAGGTTACCTCTTACCTGTACTTCACATACAGACTCATTGAGAGATTTGACAGGAAGGACCCTTAGCTTCACTTTAGAGACTTGGCTTAGCTCAAACAGATAGGTATCCCAGAGACCTATATATCCGAGTTTTAGTGGGTCGCTGTGACGGTGTCATACATTTGAGAGGGTCGTGTGGTGATGTTGTTTTTTGAGGGGGTAATGGAGCCTCTATGGCAATGGGTCAAGGCCTATAAGACTACCTCTTTATAGGAAGGAGTCAGTAGGGCTCGGGACATGCAGCATGTAGTACCTAAAATATGGTTTCTGCCCAAACCCACTTTTACCCCAAAGACTAAGGAAATCGTACCACCTCAAAGAGATTGGGCCAACAAGCCCAAACTGGATGAAGAGACCAGTAGAGAATTTAGGAAAATTAAATTTTGTTTCAGCTGTCAAGAGCCATGTTTATGAGGGCATAGATGTGTTGGGAAGGACAGAATGGGAAAGTCTCATTACATTGAGGTATACTCTGATAGTGACAGTGATGAGGATGAGAATATTGATCATAAGGGACATCTAACATTAGGAGAGGATTCTTCAAAGGATAGGGCTAAGGAGCTAGTCATGGCCTCATTGTTAGGATTTATGAGGTATCATACCTTCAGGGTTAGAGGTGTCCTACAGAGGTACAAGGTGACAATAATGATTGATTGGGAAGGATTCCATAACTTCATTGATGGTAACATGGTCGAGAGTGTTGGAAATATGGCTATAGCAGAGATGACGCAGATTGTCAAGGTTGTCATTGATGGAAATCTGTTGGTTATGGAGCACGCACAAGAGAACTGGCAGAAGAAGCTAGATGATGACAGAGCAATATCCAAGTGGGGATGTTGAGATTGGGTATTCTTCCACTCAGTGATTTGTTCTACAAGAGGAGACCACTAACATGCGTTAGGTTATTCAAGGAAAAAGGAATAGACCCATTGAAATGTTTGAAGGAAAGATCCAGTCGATTCAAGCGTCCCCATTGAGACAGAAACAGAGGCAATGGCCCATAAAGCATGTTATGCTGAAGATAGATGCTTCTCGAATCCTTGGCATTTGCAAGGTATGAAGGCAGAGGACCGCTCAACAAATTTGATCTCAGGGAAAGAACTCTGAGCTCCATGATACGACCCAATTGGAATTCCAGTTCAGCCTTCGCCCATGGGGATCCTTGCTGACAAAATCAAGAAGGATATGTCTATCGCTCGTTGGCTCTCCCTTAGCCACGACCATGACTAGCAGCAACATCAAGAAACCATTAAAAAGATTCCTTGGTTTACCAATCGATTTTTTCAAGAAACGCACGAACGATGCCTTTCACAATGCGATTGTTGTGGCCAACACCAAATGGATATAATACACCACCAACGGAGCTTAACATTGACAGGCCAGTGATCAGTGTTATCCCTGGGTCTAATGCAAACCCAAGAAGAGTAGTATATTCCGTTTTAGGAAGAGGATGGTCTAAATCCAGGGTTTTGCGGGGGTCTTTCATCTGCATTGACAAGCCTGGAAAATTTTGGCAGTTGGGTTTCTCAAATCACTCTGGACGGTGGATGTACATCTGTGTAATTCAGGACTTTCAGTCTAAAATTAGACTGTCTGTTAGGACAGAAAAAACACAGCGTTGCATGATGTGGCATGCGTAGAGGAGGCATGCAAAGAGCCAGTTCATAAAATCAGGGAGAATGCTGGCATGCGAAAAGCAGAAGAAAGAATAAAAAAAGGAAACTGCAGTCGAAGTTGAGAAAAGTAAGGAAAATCTCTGCATGTGAAAAAACAATATAATGCACTGAGACAGAGATTGTATGTTGTTGAAGTGAGAGGGAGAGAGAGCTCTGAAGGTCAGAAAAGGAAGAGGAGAATCTGCGTGATAGGAGAAGAAGCTGAGAATGGGCTGCAGAGGATAGTGAAGCAGAGCAACAGATCAGAGACAGTGAAGAATGCAGAGTAGATTAGTAGAAAGGGTAAGCAAGCTATATAAGAATGAACAAGTTGATTTGAGCAATATTTATTTTAGCAAACAAGGGTGGTAGGGTGGTGCTAGGGAGACTTATGTCTCTCTCTGCAAGTGGGTGCTTGTAGAATCTGAAGGTTGGTGCGTTCACTCAGTTGGTGCTGAAGTAAAAAGGAAGTCGGTGCTTCCACCCAGTGGGTGCTGGGATTCTGTGGGAGTTGGTGCTCTCAGCCAGTTGGTGCTGGTAATCAGAGGTTGTAGCCTCTATGATTTGGTGCTCATAAAAGATGAGATGTAAAGTAGTTGGAGCTAGCTTAACATCCTAAGAAGAAGAGGTTTTTTCCCTGGTTGGGTTTCCTCATGAAAAATATGTGTCTCATACATGTGATTGAATGCTGTGATTGATTTATATTCTTTATGCTATCTGTTCTATGTTCATAACTCTGAATTTAACAGTAAAGACTCACTGCCACTAAGATTATTGATTCAAAGTTAAAAGAAGGGAAATTGTTAATAATCTACACTAACTGATTCACCCCCCCCCTCTCAGTTAGTTCATACCTGTAACAATTGGTATCAGAGCAGGTTCCTTTAGTGTAAGGAAGATCCT
>ML784376.1:102356-117643 GCA_009831015.1 Picea engelmannii | reverse complement strand
ATACCAAAATCATACTCACTCATAAAATCACTCCATCGCCTTGGCCTGGCGTTCAGATCTCTTTGAGTGAAGAGATGTTTTAAACTTGGATGGTCCGTTTTGAGCTCAAAGTTTCGCCCAACAAGATAGTGCCTCCAAAGTTTCAGAGCTAGCATTACAACCACTAACTCTAAATCATGAGTTGCGTATAACTCTTCGTGCTTCTTCAACTTCCTTGACGCATAAGCTATCACTCCTCCATCCTGCATTAGCATGGCTCCCAACCCTTGCTTCGAGGCATCTGTGTAGACCGTGAAGTGCTTTTCCATATCCGACACTCGTAGAATTGGCACACTAGTTAGTAACCTCTTAAGCTCAATGAATGCACTTTCACTTTCTTCTGTCCATTCATACCTGACCCCCTTGCATTGCAAAGTGGTGATGGGTTTAACTATTTTTGAGAATCCTTCCACAAATCTCCGGTAATAACCCGCTAGCCCCATGAAGCTTCTCACCTCATGTGCATTTTTCGGCACTGGCCACTCCATAATGGCCTTTACCTTTTCTGGGTCCACAGAGATTCCTTCGCCGGAAATGATATGACCCAAATAGTGGATCTCTTTCTGGAAGAAGGAACACTTCGACAGCTTCCCATACAATTTGTTCTCTCTAAGGCAGGACAACACTATTCGTAAGTGTTCCTCATGTTCTCTTTCATTCTTGGAATAGATGAGGATATCATCTAAAAAGACTTGTACAAAACGGTCTAAGTACTTCTGGAATACGCCGTTCATGAGGCTCATGAATACTGTTGGCGCATTGGTCAATACGAAAGGTACTACAACAAACTCGTAATGTCCAAACCGAGTTTGGAAGGCCGTTTTTGGGATATCACCTTCCTTAATCCTTAACTGATGATACCCTAATCGCAAATCGATCTTTGAGAATACTGCTGCTCCTTTCATCTGATCGAAGAGGCCATCTATTCGCGGCATCGGGTACCTATTCTTCATTGTAGAACGGTTCAAGTCCCTGTAGTCTATACATAGTCGTAAGGATCCATCCTTCTTCTTTACAAAAATTACCGGTGCGCCCCAAGGTGAGACACTGGGCCTTATTATCCCTAAGTCCAGTAACTCCTTCAACTGCATTTGCAATTCAAAAAGTTTCGGCGCTGTCATCCGATACAGAGTCTTGGAGATTGGTTCTGCACTAGGTTTTAGCTCAATAGTAAAATCAAGCTCCCTCTCAGGAGGTAACCCTGGTAACCTGTTTGAAAAAACGTCCTGAAATTATGACAATACTGGGTACTGATCCAATGAGGGTCCCTTCCTTTCATTCACTGCTTCCACTACATAAAGTCGACACCCTTGTCTCAAGCATCGCTTAACCTTCATAGTTGATATAAAGCATAATGACACTTTTCTTTGTACACCCTGGATATCTACTGGTCTTCCTTCATCATCGACACAAAGCACCCTCTTTGCGAAACAATCTAGCAAAGCTCGATGAGCTGCTAACCAATCCATTCTAATGATTAGGTCATACGCCCCAAGAGCAATGACGTATACCTTTAACCTGGTAGTACACACTCCCATGTCTACTATACAATTATCGACACTAGGTCCTACTGCTTGTTTTTCCCCGGAAGCCATATCGACTTGTTTAAAGTCATCGTGCTCGTAGGCTACCAACCCACTCTTTTCTAATGCAGTTGGTGAAATGAAACTATCTGTCGCACCAGAATCAAACTAAATCTTAACATTGATATGATTCGCGTACCTGATGACTCCACCACCGTGGATTGATGTTCGGCCTGGCGGTTATTAAATGCTACGTAAATATGGTGGATGCTACTTGCTCTCCCCATCGACGCCTTTCCTTCTCTATGCATGAACCCTGATTGTAACTCCGGGCAGTCACGCTGGTAATGGGGTCCCCCGCACCCCCAACAGGTAACACCAGAATGAACCTGTGCATTGTTATGTGTTTGTCTTTGAAATGAGTTCCTTCCCCTGGAACCCATGACCCTACTCGTTGTTCCCTGAGATGGTCGTGGTCCTGTCTGCACCGTTGGTGATGAACGAGATGCTGCACTCGCTGCCATTGAAATCCCTGCAGCTACTGTCCTTGGCGTGAATTTGTTACCATATGGCGGTGGCCTTGAGCCCCCTCCCCTAGGAAAATTCGTCAGGGCCTTTCCTACGAACCCCGGGCGATGCGGAAATGTCGGTCTTGCACCCCCAGTCAAGTTCATATGTTCTTCCACGTAACGCGCATTTTCCACTGCTTCTGCTACTGAAGACGGTTTCCACATCCGTACCATAGCTCTTATCCTAGGGTTCAATCCATAGACGAAGCGCTCTGCCTGTCATTGGTCGTTATCCATATACGACACATATTTGACCAGTTCCATAAACCTGATCTCATATTCTTCTAGAGTTTTATTTCCCTGTACTAAGGCATGAAATGCCCCAACTTGTTGTTCCTCGTAGTACGCCGATAGATATTTCCTCCTGAACCTCTCCTCGAAAAGTTCCCAAGATACTGTGTCTAGGGTAAGGTGTAGTTGTCTTTCCATGTTATCCCACCAGTTCAGGGCGCTGTCCCTTAACTGAAAAATGACGATCTTCGCCTTTGAGTTGGACGCATAGTCCCTTAAGGAAAAACTCCTTGTCATGCCTTCCAACCATGCTTCCGCACGTTCACTGGCGCGACCTCCGGCAAACTCCAGAAGTTTGGCCTTCTGCAACTCTCACGTGATGTATTTAGGTGGAGGTCCTCCCCTTGAATCCCTTGATGCTTCTGGATTACCCGTTCCAGACGGTGGGGGTTCCACTTCAGTCCCTGCCGGTTGTCACCCCTTTAAAGTCTCGTTGATGGCTTCCAACGAGCGCAGTATGAGGGCTAGTTCGGGCGATGGTGGTGGTGGCGCTGGCGGTGTTGGTGGTGCTTGCGACAACGCTCCCCTGCCTCGACTCCCTCGAGTCCTAACCATCCCGTATGCTTTGATCTGCATCCACCAAAGTTGTCAGGGTGAGTTCCAGGATGTTTCAAATTGGTGCTACTTCAAACTAGAAACAGGGTTAGGCGTAAGTTTTCTTTACTTGTCTGTAAACAGACGTTACTCCATTAGGGGATTGGCTAGGTTAGGGTTAGGATTAATCTTCTAAGATTGGTTTCTTTGTCCCTACAAAAATAACTATTGGTTCCTTTGCCCTGTAGCTACGTTAGACTTGTGCCTCACTCGCCACTTCCTATGCTTACTCTCCTAGTACATATGTCGCCTGCTTCCCGCTTGTCCTAGTCTAATCCTTTTAAATTTCGCATACAACTTGATTATAGTGACTTCCGACTTTATGCTTATTAATTTACGCCCAGAGGCGTACACCTACTGACAATCGGCACAATCAATGATCTTTTAAATCTTACATAGCCTTAAACTCTTATCTGATGGCTACGCATTGAAGATGCTGGCATATTCTTAGTCGTCCTCCAAAATCAATGGGTCACATTTATTGTTCATAACTTTCTTGCATTTATCACAACATCCATTAACATGTTTACCTTTTTTTTTTTAACATTTACCTAATCACATAAAAAAAAAATTGTTGTAAGGTTATATAATTACCATGTTTAATGATTAAATAGGATTAGACCGTGGCATCTAAATAATTGTCCACAACTGCCAGCCACGTTTCGGCGTTCACCAGTGCTATGTACCTTTCGGCCTTAGTGTTCTTCTTAAGACGCTGCGTTGAGCACATACGTCCCTTTGTGGGATCCTCCATTTATGTCTTTGGCGCTTGATAGCTTGGCATGTGACCTGCACGGCTCAAAAAGACGCTTGATAGCTTGGCATCTGGTCTTGGGTATGACAATTTAAGTATTTAAATGTGAAATTATTTGTAAAAGAATCGATAACGTTTAAAATGCGGAGATCATCAACCAGATTCTACATCAAGCATTTCTTATTTTCCTTTAGTTTACACATTAAGTTTTTCTATTTTTGATTGAGTGTCTCCTATTTTAGGAAGTGGCCGAAGTGCTTGATGACCTTGTCCAGCTTTATGTGTAGTTTTTAGGTCTTTTAATTCTCTTCTATTGTTAAGCTTGCCTTTCTTTAGTGTTGTGTTTTCTGAACATATCAATAATACACGAATAAAATCACACTTTACTGCATGGAAAAAGCTAACTAACCCCAGTTCAATCAAACTAGAGGCAAGTTTCTCTCCCTTTTTTGTATTTCTTGAAGGATAATATCTAACTTCGATTAGATATGTAGGATTGATTCCCTATTTGTAATAGCTCCCCAATAGATTGTTACTTAATGTTGCGTAATTAATTTTTATGTATGGTTTGTTTCACAGATTAAGAAGACATGGAGGAAGTCACACTTGGCTGCCTATAAGAATCAAGTTCCAATTCAGCCCAACAATACTTGTAGGTTTTCTCTCTCAGTTTCGGTCTAAACTTCTTGATTATTTTTCGCCGGTTTGTTGCGTCGGATTAGGTCAGGTCACCGATTTTAGATCTACTCGCTCAGTCTTAGAATAACGTTGTAGTTCAAAACTAAAATTCAAAACAAATCACATGGACAATGGACATACCCAGTAAGTTTCCCAACACCCCATCGCCCAAAAGATCAAATAAAAGTTGGTTTACATAATTTACGAACTATAGGATTAACTTAGCTTTTTCTTGATGTTGACGACAGATACTAAAACAACATTGTATTTGCACGCCCTTCCTGATTTCTTTTTAGCTATTCTTTCGATAACTCTTTTAACATTTTGTAACTGTGTTTTTACGATTTAATAATGATGTTTGGCATGCTATTAATTTAAAGATTTTCTTGTCTGGCTTGGATGGTATTTACACTCTATAAATTTTAGTTTTATGGGTAATGATTAATACAAACCCTTTTTTTATTGATAATTTTATTTTGCTATTTTCTATGATGAGACTTTTCAGTGATCTTCAGTTTATTTATTGAGTTAATTATTTTGTTAATTACAGAATTTGCACAATTATGTTTTGTTAATTATAGAATTTGAAATTCATTATGTTAATTAAATTTCAGAGACAAAATAAAAAATGATTCTAACACAAATATTTTCATTTACAAATAAAGATTGACAATTTACTTGCAATGTATCTAATTATCATCCTCCTCTTCACGTAGGTTATGAGTCTAACACAAGGCCTTTCATTCACAGGCAGAGATTGACAGATTGACAACTTACTTACAATGGATCTAATTATCAATTCCTCTCTAGGTAGGTGTCTACACACTCTCATTTTCTTTTTCTTTTTTATGGTGTTTCTTATTAAAAAAAACTTAATTTTAGTTTTTTTTTTTTTTTTTTTTTTTTCTATTTTTTCAACATATCATTTGGAGTTGTTAACAAATTCCAAAAATCCAAAAGAATATGTTACAAATCAAATTTGTTAACTAATTATTTTTATTGAAATCCTAATTGCAGTTCATACTAAACAATGTATTGCATTTGTTTTCAAATTCCAAAAATCCAAAAAAAAATCTATTTCACCCTTGTTAAATTTTTTACATGTTGAGCATGACTTTATACATGATTATTGGACCTAAAACTGGTTCAAAGTATCATGTCAAAATGTTTAGAAAAGTTATAAAACATTTTCAAAATATTTATGAAAGTTATACAAAATATTAAGCTAAAATATTTAGAAAAAGTATAAAATAATTTCAAAATATTTATAAAAGTTATATAAAATATCAAGTTAAAATATTTAGAAAAATTATAAAAAAGTTTCAAAATATTTAGAAAAGTTATACAAAATATCAGGTCCATTGTAACTCTTAAAAGGATGGAAGTTTTACATTTCTATAATACCAACATTCAATTGTATTGCTTAACAACAACTATTAAATTTCTTTTCAAAACAAAGACATTTATATAATCTATTTCTTTATAAAAGGTTATAAACTAATTTTTTATAATAGAAAATTTCAAATATATGAATATAAATTATTATAATTTCCTATTTATTAATAAAATAAGAAGAATTAGATTTATTTTAATTTAATATTATTATATCTATTTATAAAAGGTTATAAACTATTTTTTTATAATAAAAAATTTAAAATATATTAATATAAATTATTATAATTTCATATTTATTAATAAAATAAGAAGAATTAATTTTATTTTAATTTAAGATTATTATATTAATAAATTTATTATAATTTTAAGTTGATTAAAAATATAAAGAATTAGAGTCATTTTAATTTAGCATTAATAAGTCCCGGATGGGGTGACACGTCGCGCAATACTGCCACCAGGCATAGCATTAAGCCAAGGTTTACATGTTGTAGGCTACCCCCCATCTATTCGCATTAACGATGGGAGCAGGCCATTACAACTGACCTCCATATGACAGACCTTTCCCTCGCGCGAAAGAGCTGACAATGTAGGCATTAAGTATGGCTGAGTTAAAGAGAGGTCAGGTGCAACCGTCCCACACAAAAATGAAAGAAAAGAGGTCTAGAGGTTGCCAGATCATTCCTGCTCCGAAACTCCCTGTCGTTTGTAAGCTCTGGTGTGTCTTTCGCTGCGTCCTTGTAACTCTGGGTGAGTCTTATTCTCAAACCTCCTCCACTATGCCTAGGGAGCGAGGCAAGCCTCGATGTTGGTTGGCTTGGCACACCCACGCTGCTCATAAACAACAGAGGCAGCATATGGAGCAAGCACTATCGCTGGAAAATGTTATTCTTCGGCATAGAGCGAGAAGAAAATCCTCCAATTGAGCCTGATACTCAAGCTAGAAGAAGCTTGAGGGGAAAGATTGAAGAGGACTTCCCAACCTGCTCCATAGAGGAAATACCATGCCCATAAGACACCCTCACTGCCCTGGAGCCTCAAGCAAGAGACAAGGCAAGGGGCAGTCTCTATGAGGATATCCCAACTTGCTACGTCGAGGAAGTGACATACATGGATGAGGTCTCGCAGAGAACCTGTGTGGTAATGATGCACCACACAGACATCGCGGGACAAGAACGAGGCCAGTGCAGAAGCTCAAATGGGCACCTCAGGCGAGGAAGGAACAAAAAGAATGCATGCACCACTCCTCTGTGTGGCACACCTGGATCTAGTGTTTGAACTCCAAAGACAAATGACAGATCAAGAGCACCGAGTGTGCCTCATGGGACAGTGCTTGGATTTTCTCCTGGACGCTTATTCCGAGGCCCCAGTGAATCACAAATGTCCAGCGTGTGCTCAACCATTTGTCATTCAGGCCAAAGCAGCGTGGCAAGAGGACGAGGGAGATAGGTCACCGAGTATTTGAGTTTGTCTATTTTAGTCTAGTTTTCAATCTTTTTGTTCAGTGTCAAGATGATATATTTCCATCTGTCCTGGTTTCCTTCAGGTAGGACAGATAGTGAAACCGTATTTTGGCTTCTTCTCTTAGAAACAACATACTTGCCCAAAACTATGTTGGTTTCCGATAAAATGGCAGCACATTTGGTGGCCACAGTAATGCTATATCTCTCTGTATTTTTTGTCAATATAATATAGCAGGTAACACCTATTTTACTTAAAAAAAAAATTTAGCATTAATAAAATACAAAAAAATTTAACAATTTAGATGTAATGACTAACTACCATCTTAATTTATATCTACTAAAAAATATAATATCACTTGAATGAATAAGGCGAAAGATTAACATCCCCGCATGGGGTGACAACTGCCAGAGAAAGACTCTTGGCAGGGCATGCATGCAGAGGGAGTTATTACCCCCAAGCATCGTCCATACCCTCATACCATTTGAATGACATGCTTTAACACTGCAGTAATGGTAGTACGTTGCTCTAACTCTAAGAAGTTAATGACTCTTCATGCGAACCAAGCAGGGTACACGTCAGTCACTTCGGCTTTCATGGCGCCTCCCACTAGCATTCAACTAGCCTCTATGAAGGTAAGAGCCCCTGGGCACTCCATCATTCACTACTCTGGTTCTTCTTCCGTGTATTCCTGTTGTGGACATTCTCTCGTGGCCTCTTTACTAGTATTTCTCACCTCTCTTAGCCTCCTTCTTACTAGCGCGAATTCTCTAGCCTGGTTTTCACCTCCATTCCTCCAAATTCATTCCAATCCTTCAACCATGCCTAGAGAGCATGGAAAACTCAAAAGAGGGCCACTGTATTAGAACTTCATCGTGCAGGCTACCTTGACCCATCACATCTATCCCCTTCGACCAGCTCCCCCGGAAGGGGCCAAATTTGGACTGAGACTCCCCCTCCCACCCCTCATGCCCATAACTTGCCTCCACCCCTTTATGAAACTATGCATGATTCTGAAAGCTGCCCAGTGGAAGAAGAAATCCATCATCTTGAGCTGCAGCCATTGGAAGCCTCACTCGAGCCTAGCCCGACCGCTGGAGCAAGATAGTTTCTTGCTGGAGGAAGAGATTCCCCTGAGCTCGCTCATATATTGGATCGCTAGGAACTCTACCCCTGGGATGGACATGGAGGAAACTGGACCGACATATTTTGAGATAGATACAACTGTTCTCCCGGATGGAAAATTGAGCATTCTATGCCCAATCCTCATTGCTTTTTGGAGGAGCACTTGCAACTGATCTTTGATATGCGACGAAGCATGGAGGATCAAACTCAGAATCAACGCACTCTCAATCAACGCATGGACCTCATGTTCGATGCCTTGTCAGATGTCCCAAAGAAAACTCCTTGTCTGACCTACGAACAAAGGTTCCTCTTCACCTAGACACTAATGGAAGCCTGAGTTTGCCCAATTTCTAGCTTCTCCCTCTTTTTAATATGAGGAACCAATTTCAACTTTTTTCAGTTTTTTTAAATTTTATGATCTATGGCTACAACCATGGTGGCCATGTTCTCTCATACATGACACACAGATGGCAAGCAAAGAACAATGTACTTTTTTTATTCTTTTATTAAAAAAAAATAAAAATTAACAAACCGAAAACCGTGTTTTAATTTAAATTAGTTTCACATCCTCCTCATGAATTTAGCTGAGTAAAGAAGGCTGATGAAATTTCTATGAAAGGAATTTAGATGTTCTTTTTTTTTTTATTATCAAAATTCAATATGTAAAATTCTTTAACATTAACAATAATAGTAAGAATCTTCCCACCCCAATACTTTCTCAATCACTTAATTGGTTTCAAATAAGTTTTTGTTTTTGTTGTATGTGAGATCCATAAACCACCCACTTGCCTAGGCATGATGCCATTTGAAACTCTTAAACGTCTCATAAGTTTTCTATCCTCAAACCCATTAATAAAATCCTACAGGATTGATAATTGAACCATTGTTGTCAGAACAAGATGTTGAACATTCATTCTTATGAGAATCGGCCTTTCAAGTACTACACACTTGCAAAGATTGATAGTTTAGACTCCATGCGGCGATGGATTATCCCACCCCTGCCGCCGCATTTGTTCAAATCGCTATCCCACCCCTGCCACTGCACTTGTTAAAATCACATCAGATCAGAGACGATCTAAAACTAAACTTCGATTCAACACTAATTGCGATCATTCAAAACTCAGAAGAAATATTTATCTAGGACAAAGCTTCGGCGAAGGGAAACTTAATAAGCACATAAATTCCATTTTTTAAATTCTTACCCAACTTTTTCACTGAACCCAACGAATTTTTATTTTTTTGGGTTCAAATGCGTTAATTTCTTTTTAAATAAAGAAATAAAAACATCATTTTACTTCATCAAAAAATTAAGTTTTTGTGCTAACCACATGTAGTACAATGTTGCATGATATAAAAAATTAGGGAACTCCAAAATCTTATAATGAACATTCTTTTGCACACAACAGAAATGTTTCATGTGAATATAGTATTGTATGATATAAAAAACAAAAATGTTTCATGTGAATATAATATTTTATGATATAAAAAACAAGGGATTACATGAAGTTAGCCTGAACATCATTTGYGCACACAGTATAAATGATTTGCATGAAACATTAGCTATTTAGGAAAAATAATTTGGGAAGAAAACATAAAAGATTTTTCAAGTTTGGTTTCCCGTTTGTTTTGTAAGTCTTTGTAAATCTTTGAAAATGGTGTTTTGTTTGTTAAGGTGGTTTGCTCAATAAGTTTTTGTAAATCTTTGAAAATGGATATATATTTARCATGATTTTCTTTGYAAGTCTTTGTAAATYTTTGCAAATGGGTATATGTTTARGAAATAAAAGGTATGACTTATGACGACTTAATTATATCTAAGTCTTTGTAAATCTTTGGAAATAGGTATATGTTTAAGAAATAAAAGGTCTCACTTTTGAAGACTKGAATTATATYTAAAATAAAGTAAAAGATATTAATAAATATTATACACTTAAAAAATATGATATATATTTTAATATATTATATTGATTATATTATTATAGATTTATTTTAATTTTAAATTTATGAAGTATAAAAAAATCATAAATGTGAGTGAACGAGACCTCGTTACATTTTATTGTTGATAACGGAAGAAAGAATAACTTCATCTCAGCAGAGGTCGTAAAACAATTGGGATTGTCGACAACATCACACCCACAGCTGTACAACATAGGGTGGCTATGCCAAGAATGAGATCTCCATGTCAGCCAACAATGTCGATTGTCATATGGCATCCAACCTTTCAAGGATGAGGTATTATGTGATGTTTCCCCATTGGATGTCTGTGATGTTCTCTTGGTCCAACCATATATGTGGAAGTGCCATGTTGTTGATGAGTCTCGACCCCGTAGTGTCATTGTTATTTTGCGAGGTCATTTCTACAGAATACCAGAGGTAGTTTCAACTACTGTTCCACCTAAAAAGTGCCGCAAGGTAGTATCTCATACTGAAAAATTTAGCTTCTTCACAATCTGTTCAAAAGAAGAATAGAAGGACACTGCAACCACTACAGCCTCACCCCAAGCACCTTCTATCCAACAGAAGCAGGTAGACAAGGCTACAAAAAAGCACAAAGATTCCTTCTACACACCATCTTCTCATGTATCTCGACTTGTTGAACAACCTCAGCCTCAACAGGTTCGTGACAAACATCCACAAACTGAGGAGCGCGATGTCTCCAGAAAGGCAAACAACTCACCAAGATTCAGATTCAGCAAACGCTTTTTCCTCTCCCCGTGGCTGTCAACGCAATGGAGAAAATTTCTTCCTAAGGAGGGAGGATTGATCTAGGTGGATATCAGTGGCCACCCACCTTGTCCGACTCTCTCAAAACAATTTTCTTGCAATTTTGACAATTTACTAATTTTCGCAGTTTTTAACTTTTGGGGCCATTTTGAGGGCCTAAATGAAGGCTTTTCAGGATCAACCCAATTCAATAATAGCCAAAAGAATAATTGAGGCCCAAAAATTAATCTCCTCGATGATACCTTTCCAACGGGATATCATATGCCTAAAATGGATATCGTATGCAAAAGTTACGACTCCGGGAAGTTAATGTACTAACTTACCCAAATGGGGCCCACATGACTTTTGGCATTTCATCTCCTAGAGTTAGGTTTTTTGATGTCTAGTGTTTTTGACATTTCTATTTGTTGTAAAAAGGCCTTCATAGCCTCATTGTAATCATCTTGCGAATGAGCACAACCGTCACATCTCTTCTGAGAGATAAGCTACCACCATTCTAGCGAGTCTTTCACTCTGTATTTTTATAGTCTATGTACATTTCTTTCATTAATAGAAATTGTGTATTACTGTATATATGTGTTTATGGTTGCATCTTTGATACATTTGTGTTATCTTATTGAATATCTGCGTATCTCTATGAACTTCTTTATTATATCTCCGCTCTCAATTCGTGCCGAAAATAATCCGGATCAATAAATAAAGGCAACAATTGTTGTCAGCAATGTTATTGTCTAATATGTACCCATGCTATTAAATAACCAATTTTTTTCATGATATGACATCACTTACAAATTTTTCTGCTAATATATGAACCTCCAACTAAAGTAAACCACTTCATTCTTGTGGGGAAATACAAATATCATTCAAAGAAATTTTACAGAGGTATCATAATTGTTTCTTAGTAGTTTGTTCTTGAAGTGTTTGACGAAAGCCACAGTTAAAAATATAGAAATTTTGGAGAAAATTCAAGTCAGAATCTTACAATGGTATCATAGCATGTTCGTCCACCACTGTGGGATCTAAGGGGCATTTAAAATAATATTTATGATAAAAGAAGATGAGTAGAACATTACCTACCAGAGAGGTAGGGGAAGAACCCCAGATCCCCCTGAGTGGGAAGAAGAAGAAGTGGTTAGAGAAGAAGGGACAGGAGAGGCAACACCATCTATCACACCTAAAGGAAAGGGAACTATGGGGGAATAATATGATACCAGGATCAACAGTTTTTTCAATATCTTGAATGACTTGGCCAATGATAAAAAAGCCATGATGGAAATCATGGGGCAGTTTGCTAAGAATTTGTTGTAGGGAAAAACGAAGAAGAACCAAAATGGAGATGGGGAATTCGTTGGAGAAGGAATCCACTCACGCACTACCATATAGAGCCAGCCCCACTTGCACACCAAATCTCCCAGAGCCACTATGATTCAATTTTTGGAGAAAGAGGCTGTAGGTCCATCGATGCAGGTTGAGCACGATAAGCCCTATCAGGAATATTTAGAGGAGTACAGGAGACTAGGAGATGATTTCCACTCAGCCATTTCCTTCATAAATTTATTTAATATGAAGAGTAGAAACAGACCGAGAGGACCCATGAGGGCCACGACACAATTTTTAGTTCTAGCGTACTATTGGGAAATTCAATATTCGCAACTTTGACGAAGGTTCTAAATGCTTCGCTAGATCATGGGTGCTGAAGCTCGACACTTACTTCCAGCTGCACCAGATGATAGAGACAAATGCCATTAAATTGGCCACATTACACCTCGATAATGAGGCCCATGAGTGGTGGTACCATGTGTTAGTCACTTTGGGACATGTCGAGGTTACCTCCTACCTGGACTTCACATAGAGACTCATCGAGAGATTTGACAGAAAGGACCCTTAGCTTCACTTTAGAAAGTTGGCTTAGCTCAAACATACAGGTATCCCAAAGACCTATATATCTGAGATTCAGAGGGTCGCTGTGACGTTATCATACACTTTAGAGGGTCGCCTAGTTTTTTTTGTTTATTGAGGGGCTAATGGAGCCTCTATGGCGATGGGTCAACTCATTCAAGATATTGAAAAAATTGTTGATCCTGGTAGCATCTTCTTCCCCCATAGTTCCCTTTCCCTTAGGTGTGATAGATTGTGTTTCCTCTCAACAGCTTTTTAAATATCTTAAATGACTTGGCTAATGATCAGAAATCCATGATGGAACTCATGGGGAAGTTTGCTAAGAATTCATTGGAGGGAAAAATGAAAAAGAACGAAAATGGTGATGGGGAATTCGTTGGAGAAGGAAACCACTCACACACTACCATGTAGAGCCAACCCCACTTGCACACCAATATCCCATACCCACTATGCTTCATTTTTTGGGGAATGAGGCCAAAGGTCCATTAATACAGGTTGAGCACGATGAGCCCTATAGGGAATAATTAGAGGAGTACAAGATACTAGGTGATGATTTCCACTCATCCATGTCCTTCGTGGATTTATGCAATATGAAGAGTAGAAACAGATCGAGTGGGCCCATGAGGGACATGACACAATTTCTATTTGCAGCGTACCATTGGGAAATTCACTATTCCCAACTTTGAAGGAGGCTCTAAATGCTCCGCTAGATCATGGGTGCAGAAGCTCGACACTTACTTCCAGCTGCACCAGATGACAAAGACATATGCCATTAATTTGGCCAACTTACACCTGGATAACGAGGCCCATGAGTGGTGGTACCATGGGTTAGTCACTTTGGGAGATGCCGAGGATAACTCCTACCTCGACTTCACATAGAGACTCATCAAGAGATTTGACAGGAAGGACCCTTAGCTTCACTTTAGAGAGTTGGCTTAGCTCAAACAGATAGGTATCCCAAAGACCTATATATCTGATTTTCAGAGGGTCACTGTGACGACGTCAGACATTTTAGAGGGTCGTCTGGTGATGTTGTTTGTTGAAGGGGTAATGGAGCCTCTATGGCAATGGGTCAGGGCCTACAAGACTACCTCTTTATAGGATGGAGTAAGTAGGGCTCGGGACATGCAGCATGTAGTACCTAAAATATGGTTTTTTCCCAAACCCACTTTTACCCCAAAGACTAAGGAAATCATACCACCTCAAAGAGATTGGGCCAGCAAGCGCAAACTGGATGAAGAGACCAGGAGAGAATTTAGGAAAAATAAATTGTGTTTCAGCTGTCAGGAGGCATGTGCACTAGGGCACAGATGTGTCGGGAAGGACATAATGGGAAAGTCCCATTACAATGAGGTATACTCTGATAGTGACAGTGATGAGGATGAGGATATGGATCAGACACAGGACCAGGGACATCTAACATTAGGAGAGGATTCATCAAAGGCTAGGGCTAAGGAGCTAGTCATGGCCTCGATGTTAGGATTTATGAGGTATCATACCTTCAGGGTTAGAGGTGTCCTACAAAAGCACAAGGTGACAATACTGATCGATTGGGGAGCATCGCATAACTTCATTAACGGTAACATGGTCAAGAGGAGAGGAATTCTGATAGAGCAGTTTGATGGGTTCACAGTAGTCATACTAGAAGGTTGCTAGATGAGTTGCACCAAGTTGATTCCCAAGATCACAATAACCATGGGAAACTACTCAATGAAAAATTATTTCTTTGTGGTGGATATACCAGACACCAATGTAGTGTTTGGTGTTCAATGGATTTACTCTATTGGGAGATACACTACGAATCAAAGGACCATGAAGATGGATTTCACCGGCTCAGATGGAAAGAAAGTGGTCCTATGATCCATGCACCAGCACCCACCGAAGATTGTGTCATCCCACAACATGGAGGAAGTTATGAGGCATGGTGATATATAGTGGGACGTAGAGTGTTTTTTTTCTGACAAAGTGCCACCTGATCGTCTGCAGCAGTTTCTAGAGGAGTTACAAGTACTACTTCACAAACATAAAAAAGTATTTAGTGACACTCCTCCTGGAATTCAACTAGATAGAGGTTTTGAGCATATCATAGAGTTATAAGAGGGGCTCCAAGTAGTTATCACAAACCCCTATCTACACCCTAAAGTTTACAAGGACGAGATTGAAAAAACCATTAAATAATTGTTGAAAATGGATCACATCCACCCTAGTTCCAACCCATTTGCCTCTTTCGTGGTCTTA
>ML784376.1:45699-61401 GCA_009831015.1 Picea engelmannii | reverse complement strand
AGTAGGTAGTCCCTGTCTGTCAACAACTGCTGGAAGTCTGACCTCATCACAGACATTCTCTCTAAGAGAGTGTGAAAGTCACCTATGGAAAATGCCTCATCTAGGCTATCATGTGCCATGGATTCCCTCCAACAACAATCGACCATCAGTGCCTGCATCTCATCAATGTGCCTGACAGCCATGATCATGTGCTTCCTTTAATCTCTGCCTAATCTGAATCACTTGTTCCTCCATTTCTTGAATCAATTCTGGCCCAACTGTTACTCGGTATTCTAGCCTATCCCAACTCAATGGCGTTCTGCATGGTCTCCCATACAAATCTTCGTAGGGTGGCATTCCAATGGAACTATGATAATTGTTATTGTAGGAAAACTCTACTAAAGGTAGGTACTTCTCCCACTCAGTTTGATTATCCATTACATACATCCTAAGCATGTCTTCCATGACTTGATTTTCTCTCTCAGTCTTCCCATCTGTTTCAGGATGATAAGCTATGCTTAAGTTCAACTGAGTCCCCAACGCTGACAGTAAACTTGTCCAAAACCTGGAAGTGAATCTGGAGTCCCTATCTGAAATGATCTTCTTAGGTATCCCGTGCAAACGAATAACCTTGTTTATAAACACACGTGCCACATCAGGGACATCGTAAGTGCCTCTAACTGGAATAAAATGAGCACTCTTGGTCAACTTATCCACTATCACAAGAATGAAATTGTGTCTATGGGATGTGAGCGACAACCCCACAACAAAATCCATAGAGATGACTTCTCATTTGGACATAGGAACATCATGTGGTTGTAGGAGGCCTGCTGGGTGATGGTGGTCGTCTTTCACTTGTTGACACTCCAGGCATTTGGCAAAGAAATGGACTACATCGCGTTTCATTCCTACCCAAAAGAAGATTTTCTTCATATCTACGTACATCTTATTCACTCCCAGATGCGCACAATAAAGTGATCTATGGGATTCCTTCAGTATGATGCTTCGAATATCCCCATTCTCCGGAATGTACATCCTTCCTCGATATCTTAACAACCCATCTGTTTCCAGACTATATCCTTCATATTTTGGATCTAACTGCCTCCCACTCTGGAAGTTTGAAGTAACCTTTAAATACCAACTGTCTCCTTGGAGTTGTGTCAACACATGTTCCCTCATATTGACCTTTAAGGTTACCAAGGAGAAGATACGTGGTCTCCTACTCAAGGCATCTGTGACCACATTTTCCTTTCCCTTGATGTACGAAATACCAAAATCGTACTCACTCATAAACTCACTCCATCGCCTTTGCCTGGCATTCGGATCTCTTTGAGTGAAGAGATGTTTTAAACTTTGATGGTCCGTTTTGAGCTCAAAGTTTCGCCCAACAAGATAGTGCCTCCAAATTTTCAGAGCTAGAATTACAGCCGCTAACTCTAAATCATGAGTTGCGTATAACTCTTCGTGCTTCTTCAACTTCCTTGATGCATAAGCTATCACTCCTCCATCCTGCATTAGCATGGCTCCCAACCCTTTCTTCGAGGCATCCGTGCAGATCGTGAAGTCCTTTTCCATATCCGACACTCGTAGAATTGGCGCACTACTTAGTAACCTCTTAAGCTCAATGAATGCACATTCACATTCTTTTGTCCATTCATACCTGACCCCCTTGCATTGCAAAGTGGTGATGGGTTTCACTATTTTTGAGAATCCTTCCACAAATCTCCAGTAATAACCCGCAAGCCCCATGAAGCTTCTCACCTCATGTGCATTTTTCGTCACTGGCCACTCCATAATGGCCTTTACCTTTTCTGGGTCCACAGAGATTCCTTCGCCGGAAATGATATGACCCAAATAGTGGATCTCTTTCTGGAAGAAGGAACACTTCGACAACTTCCCATACAATTTGTTCAATCTAAGGCAGGACAACACTATTCGTAAGTGTTCCTCATGTTCTCTTTCATTCTTGGAATAGATGAGGATATCATCTAAAAAGACTTGTACAAAACGGTCTAAGTACTTCCGAAATACGTCGTTCATGAGGCTCATGAATACTGCTGGTGCATTGGTCAATACGAAAGGTACTACAACAAACTCATAATGTCCAGATCGAGTTTGGAAGGCCGTTTTTGGGATATCACCTTCTTTAATCCTTAACTGATGATACCCTAATCGCAAATCGATCTTTGAGAATACCGTTGCTCCTTTCATCTGATCGAACAGGTCATCTATTTGCGACATCGGGTACCTATTCTTCACTGTAGCATGGTTCAAGTCCCAGTAGTCTATACATAGTCATAAGGATCCATCCTTCTTCTTTACAAAAATTACCGGTGCGCCCCAAGGTGAGACACTGGGCCTTATTATCCCTAAGTCCAGTAACTCCTTCAACTGCATTTGCAATTCACAAAGTTCCGACGCTGTCATCCGATACAGAGTCTTGGAGATTGGTTCTGCACCAGGTTTTAGCTCAATAGTAAAATCAAGCTCCCTCTCAGGAGGTAACCCTGGTAACGCGTTCGGAAAAACATCCTGAAATTCTGACAATACTGGGTACTGATCCAATGAGGGTCCCTTCCTTTCATTCACTGCTTCCACTACATAAAGTCGACACCCTTGTCTCAAGCATCTCTTAACCTTCATAGTTGATATAAAGCATAATGACACTTTTCTCTATACACCCTGGATCTCTACTGGTCTTCCTTCATCATCGACACAAAGCACCCTCTTTGCGAAACAATCTACCAAAGCTCGATGAGCTTCTAACCAATCCATTCCAATGATTAGGTCATACGCCCCAAGAGCAGTGACATATACCTTTAACCTGGTAGTACACACTGCCAGGTCTACTATACAATTATCGACACTAGGTCCTACTGCTTGTTTTTCCCTGGAAGCCATCTCGACTTGTTTAAATTCATCGTGCTCGTAGGCTACCAACCCACTCTTTTCTAATGAAGATGGTGAAATGAAACTATCTGTCGCACCAGAATCAAACTAAATCTTAACATTGATATGATTTAGCATACCTGATGACTCCACCACCGTGGATTGATGTTCGGCCTGGCGGTTATTAACTGCTGTGTAAATATGGTGGCTGGTACTTGCTCTCCCCATCGACGCCTTTCCTTCTCTATGCATGAACCCTTATTGTAACTCCGGGCAGTCATGCTGGTAATGGGGTCCCCCGCACCCCCAACAGGTAACACCATATTGAACTTGTGCATTGTTATGTGTCTGTCTTTGAAATGAGTTCCTTCCCCTGGAACCCATGCCCCTACTCGTTGTTCCCTGAGATGGTCATGGTCCTGTCTGCATCGTTGGTGATGAACGATATGCTTCACTCGCTTCCATTGAAATCCCTGCAGCTACTGTCCTTGGCGCGAATCTGTTACCATATGGTGGTGGCCTTGGGCCCCCTCCCCTAGGAAAAGTCGTCAGGGCCTTTCCTATGAACCCCAGGCGATGCGGAAATGTCGGTCGTGCACCCCCAGTCAAGTTCATATGTTCTTCCACGTAACACGCATTTTCCATCGCTTCTGCTACTGAAGACGATTTCCACATTCGTACCATAGCTCTTATCCTAGGGTTCAATCCATAGATGAAGCGCTCTGCCTGTCGTTGGTCGTTATCCATATACGACACATATTTGACCAGTTCCATAAACCTGATCTCATATTCTTCTACAGTTTTATTTCCCTGTACTAAGGCATGAAATTCCCCAACTTGTTGTTCCTCGTAGTACGCCGGCAGATATTTCCTCCTGAACCTCTCCTCGAAAAGTTCCCAAGATACTGTGTCTAGGGTAAGGTGTAGTTATCTTTCCAGGTTACCCCACCAGTTAAGGGCGTTGTCCCTTAAATGAAAAATGATGATCTTCGCCTTTGAGTTGGACGCATAGTCCCTTAAGGCAAAACACCTTGTCATTCCTTCCAACCATGCTTCCGCACGTTCACTGGCGCGACCTCCGGCAAACTCCAGAAGTTTGGCTTTCTGCAACTCTCACGTGATGTCTTTAGGTGGAGTTCCTCCCCCTGAATCCTTTGATGCTTATGGATTACCCATTCCAGACAGTGGGGGTTCCACTTCAGTCCCTGCCAGTTGTTGCCCCTTTAAAGTCTCGTTGATGGCTTCCAACGAGCGCAATATGAGGGCTAGTTCGGGCGATGGTGGTGGTGGCGCTGGCGGTGTTGGCGGTGCTTGCGACAACGCTCCCCTGCCTCGACTCCCTCGAGTCCTGACCATCCTATATGCTTTGACCTGCATCCACCAAAGTTGTCAGGGTGAGTTCCACGATGTTTCAAATTGGTTCTACTTCAAACTAGAAACAGGGTTAGGCGTACGTTTTCTTTACTTGTCTATAAACAAACGTTACTCCATTAGGGGATTTTCTAGGTTAGGGTTAGGATTAAGCTTCTAAGTTTGGTTTCTTTGTCCCTACAAAAATAACTATTGTTTCCTTTGCCCTATAGCTACGTTATCCTTGTGCCTCACTCGCCACTTCCTATGCTTACTCTCCTAGTACATATGTCGCCTCCTTCCCGCTTGTCCTAGTCTAATCCTTTTAACTTTCGCATACAACTTGATTATAGTGACTTCCAACTTTATGCTTATTAATTTACGTCGAGAGGTGTACACCTACTAACAATCGGCACAATCAATGATCTTTTAAATCTTAGTTAGCCTTAAACCCTTATTTGATGACTACGCATTGAAGATGCTGGCATATTCTTAGTCGTCCTCCAAAATCAATGGGTCACATTTATTGTTCATAACTTTCTTGCATTTATCACAACATCCATTAACATGTTTACTTTTTTTTTTTTAACATTTACCTAATCACATAAAAAAAAAATTGTTGTAAGGTTATATAATTACCACGTTTAATGATTAAATAGGATTAGACTGTGGCATCTAAATAATTGTCCACAACTGCCAGCCATGTTTCGGCGTTCACCAGTGCTATGTACCTTTTGGCCTTAGTGTTCTTCTTAAGACGCCGCGTTGAGCACATACGTCCCTTTGTGGGCTCCTCCATTTATGTCTTTGGTGCTTGATAGCTTGGCATGTGACCTGTACGGCTCAAAAAGGCGTTTGATAGCTTGGCATGTGGTCTTGGGTATGACAATTAAAGTATTTAAATGTGAAATTATTTGTAAAAGAATCGATAACGTTTAAAATGCGGAGATCATCAACCGGATTCTACATCAAGCATTTCTTATTTTCCTTTAGATTACACATTAAGTTTTTCTATTTTTGATTAACTGTCTCCTATTTTAGGAAGTGGACGAACTGCTTGATGACCTTGTCCAGCTTTATGTGTAGTTTTTAGGTCTTTTAATTCTCTTCTATTGTTGAGCTTTCCTTTCTTTAGTGTTGTGTTTTCTGAACATATCAATAATACACGAATAAAATCACACTTTACTGCGTGGAAAAAGCTAACTAACCCCAGTTCAATCAAACTAGAGGCATGTTTCTCTCCCTTTTTTGTATTTCTTGAAGGATAATATCTAACTTCAATTATATATGTAGGATTGATTCCCTATTTGTAATAGCTCCCCAATAGATTGTTACTTAATGTTGCGCAATTAATTTTTATGTATGGTTTGTTTCAAAGATTAAGCAGACATGGAGGAAGTCACACTTGGTTGCCTACAAGAATCAAGTTCCAATTCAGCCCAACAATACTTGTAGGTTTTCTCTCTCAGTTTCGGTCTAAACTTCTTGATTATTTTTCACCGGTTTGTTGCGTCGGATTAGGTCAGGTCACCGATTTTAGCAATACTCGCTCAGTCTCAGAATAACGTTGTAGTTTAAAACTAAAATTCAAAACAAATCACATGGACAATGGACCTACCCAGTAAATTTCCCAAAACCCCATCCGCCCAAAAGATCAAATAAAAGTTGGTTTACAGAATTTACGAACTATAGGATTAACTTAGCTTTTTCTTGATGTTGAAGACAGATACTAAAACAACATTGTATTTGCATGCCCTTCCTGATTTATTTTTAGCTATTCTTTCGATAGCTCTTTTAACATTTTGTAACTGTGTTTTTACGATTTAATAATGATGTTTGGCTTTCTATTAATTTAAAGATTTTCTTGTCTGGATTGGACGGTATTTACACTCTATAAATTTTACTTTTATGGGTAATGATTAATACAAACCCTTTGTTTATTGATAATTTTATTTTGCTATTTTCTATGATGAGACTTTTCAGTGATCTTCAGTTTATTTATTCAGTTAATTATTTTGTTAATTACAGAATTTGCACAATTATGTTTTGTTAATTATAGAATTTGAAATTCATTATGTTAATTAAATTTCAGAGACGAAAATAAAAAATGATTCTAACACAAATATTTTCATTTACAAATAAAGATTGACAATTTACTTGCAATGTATCTAATTATCATCCTCCTCTTCACTTAGGTTATGAGTCTAACACAAGGCCTTTCATTCACAGGCAGAGATTGACAGATTGACAACTTACTTACAATGGATCTAATTATCAATTCCTCTCCAGGTAGGTGTCTACACACTCTCATTTTCTTTTTCTTTTTTACGGTGTTTCTTACTAAAAAAAACTTAATTTTAGTTTTTTTTTTTTCTATTTTTTTAGCATATCATTTGGAGTTGTTTACAAATTCCAAAAATCCAAAACAATATGTTACAAATCAAATTTGTTAACTAATTATTTTTATTGAATTCCTAATTGCAGTTGATACTAAACAGTGTATTGCATTTGTTTACAAATTCCAAAAATCCAAAAAAAAATCTATTTCACCCTTGTTAAATTTTTTACATGTTGAGCATGACTTTATACATGATTATTGGACCTAAAAATGTTTCAAAGTATCATGTCAAAATGTTTAGAAAAGTTATAAAACATTTTCAAAATATTTATGAAAGTTATACAAAATATTAAGCTAAAATATTTAGAAAAAGTATAAAATAATTTCAAAATATTTATAAAAGTTATATAAAATATCAAGTTAAAATATTTAGAAAAATTATAAAAAAGTTTCAAAATATTTAGAAAAGTTATACAAAATATCAGTTCCATTGTAACTCTCAAAAGGATGGAAGTTTTACATTTCTATAATACCAACATTCAATTGTATTGCTTAACAACAACTATTAAATTTCTTTTCAAAACAAAGACATTTATATAATCTATTTCTTTATAAAAGGTTATAAATTAATTTTTTATAATAGAAAATTTCAAATATATGAATATAAACTATTATAATTTTCTATTTATTAATAAAATAAGAAGAATTAGATTTATTTTAATTTAATATTATTATATCTATTTATAAAAGGTTATAAACTACTTTTTTAAATAAAAAATTTAAAATATATTAATATAAATTATTATAATTTCATAGTTATTAATAAAATAAGAAGAATTAGTTTTATTTTAATTTAAGATTATTATATTAATGAATTTATTATAATTTTAAGTTGATTAAAAATATAAAGAATTAGAGTCATTTTAATTTAACATTAATAAGTCTCGGATGGGGTGACACGTCACGCAATACTGCCACCAGGCATAGCATTAAGCCAAGGTTTACATGTTGTAGGCTAGCCCCCATCTATTTGCATTAACGATGGGAACAGGCCATTACAATTGACCTCCAGATGACAGACCTTTCCCTCATGCGAAAGAGCCGAAAATGTAGGCATTAAGTATGGTTGAGTTAAAGAGAGGCCAGGTGCAACCGTCCAACACAAAACTCTGGAGGTTGCCGGATCATTCCTGTTCTGAAACTCCCCGTCGTTTGTAAGCTCTGGTGTGTCCTTCGCTGCATCCTTGTAACTCCGGGTGAGTCTTATTCTCAAACCTCCTCCACTATGCCTAGGGAGCGAGGCAAGCCTCGACGTGGGTCGGCTTGGCACACCCACGCTGCTCATAAACAACAGAGGCAGCATATGGAGCAAGCACTATCGCTGGAAAATGTTATTCTTTGGCATAGAGTGAGGGTCATCCATATCGCACCCCATGCTCCAGTAATTGAGTCTGCAACAGAGCAAAGAGCTAAGACCCCACCAACTCTGGACAAATGGAAGCCCACAAACATCAAGCGAGAAGAAAATCCTCCAATTGAGCCTGATACTCAAGCTGGAAGAAGATTGAGGGGAAATATTGAAGAGGACTTCCCAACCTGCTGCATAGAGGAAATACCGTGCCCGGAAGACACCCTGACTACCCTGGAGCCTCAAGCAAGAGACAAGACAAGGGGCAGGCTCTGTGAGGATATCCCAACTTGCTACGTCGAGGGAGTGACATACATGGATGAGGTCTCGCAGAGAACCTGTGTGGTATTGATGCACCACACAGACATCGCGGGACAAGGATGAGGCCAGTGCAGAAGCTGAAATGGGCACCTCAGGCAAGGAAGGAACAAAAAGAATGCATGCACCACTCCTCCGCGTGGCACACCTGAATCTAGTGTTTGAACTCCAAAGACAAATGACAGATCAAGAGCACCAAGTTTGCCTCATGGGACAGTGCTTGGATTTTGTCCTCGACGCTTATTCCAAGGCCCTAGTGAATCATAAATGTCCAGTGTGTACTCAACTGTTTGTCATTCAGGCCAAAGAAGCGTGGCAGGAGGACGAGGGAGATAGGTCACCGGGTATTTGAGTTTGTCTATTTTAGTCTAGTTTTCAATCTTTTTGTTCAGTGTCAAGACGATATATTTCCATCTGTCCTGGTTTCCTTCAGGTAGGACAAATAGCGAAACCGTATCTTGGCTTCTTCTCCTAGAAACAACATACTTGCCCAAAACTATGTTGGTTTTTGATAAAATGGTAGCACATTTGGTGGCCACAGTAATGCTATATCTCTCTGTATTTTTTGTCAATATAATATAGCAGGTAACACCTTTTTTACTTAAAAAAAAAAATTAGCATTAATAAAATACAAAAAAAATTAACAATTTAGATGTAATGACTAACTACCATCTTAATTTATATCTACTAAAAAATATAATATCACTTGAATGAATAAGGGGAAAGATTAACATCCCCGCATGGGGTGACAGCTCCCAGAGAAAGACTCTTGGCAGGGCATGCATGCAGAGGGAGTTATTACCCCCAACCATCGTCCATACCCTCATACCATTTGAATGGCATGCTTTAACACTACAGTAATGGTAGTACGTTGCTCTAACTCTAAGAAGTTAATGACTCTTCATGCGAACAAAGCAGGGTACACGTCAGTCACTTCAGCTTTCATGGAACCTCCCACTAGCATTCAACTAGCCTCTATGAAGGTAAGAGCCCATGGGCACTCCATCATTCACTACTCTAGTTCTTCTTCCGTGTATTCCTATTTTTGACATTCTCTCGTGGCCTCTTTACCAGTATTGCTCACCTCTCTCAGCCTCCTTCTTACTAGCGCGAATCCTCTATCCTGGTTTTCACCTCCATTCCTCCAAATTCATTCCAATCCTTCAACCATGCCTAGAGAGTGTGGAAAACTCAAAAGAGGGCCACTATATTACAACTTCATCATGCGGGCTACCCTGACCCCTCACATCTATCCCCTTTGACCAGCTCCCCGGGAAGGGGCCAAATTTGGACTCAAACTCCCCCTCCCACCCCTCATGCCAAAAAATTTCCTCCACCCCTTTATGAAACTATGCATGATTCTGGAAGCTTCCTAGTGGAAGAATAAATCCATCATCTTGAGCTGCAGCCATTGGAAGACTCACTCGAGGCTAGCCCGACCGCTGGAGCAAGATAGTTTCTTGGTGGAGGAAGAGATTCCCCTGAGCTCACTCGTAGATTGGATCGCTAGGAACTCTACCCCTGGGCTAGACATGGAGGAAACTGGACCGACATATTTTGAGATAGATACAATTGTTCTCCCGGATGGAAAATTGAGCATTCTATGCCCAATCCACATTGCTTTTTGGAGGAGCACTTGCAACTGATCTTTGATATGCGACAAAGCATGGAGGATCAAACTTAGAATCAACGCACTCTCAATCAATGCATGGACCTCCTGTTTGATGCCTTGTCAGATGTCCCAAAGAAAACTCCTTGTCTGACCTACGAACAAAGGTTCCTCTTCACCTAGACACTGATGGAAGCCTGAGTTTGCCAAATTTCTAGCTTCTCTCTCTTTTTAATATGACGAACCAATTTCAACTTTTTTCAGTTTTGTTAAATTTTATGATCTATGGCTACAACCATGGTGGCCATGTTCTCTCATACATGACACACACATGGCAAGAAAAGAACAATGTACTTTTTTTATTCTTTTATTAAAAATAAATAAAAATTAACAAACCGAAAACCATGTTTTAATTTAAATTAGTTTCACATCCTCCTCATGAATTTAGCTGAGTAAAGAAGGCTGATGAAATTTCTATGAAAGGAATTTAGATGTTTTTTTTTTTTATCAAAATTCAATATGTAAAATTCTTTAACATTAACAATAATAGTAAGAATCTTCCCACCCCAATACTTTCTAAACCACTTAATTGGTTTCAAATAAGTTTTTGTTTTTGTTGTATGTGAGATCCATAAACCACCCACTTGCCTAGGCATGATGCCATTTGAAACTCTTAAATGTCTCATAAGTTTTCTATCCTCAAACCCATTAATAAAATCCTACAGGATTGATAATTGAACCATTGCTGTCAGAACAAGCTGTTGAACATTCATTCTTATGAGAATCGGCCTTTCAAGTACTACAAGCTTGCAAAGATTGATAGTTTAGACTCCATGCAGCGATGGATTATCCCACCCCTGCCGCCACATTTGTTCGAATCGCTATCCCACCCCTGCCACTGCACTTGTTAAAATCACATCAGATCAGAGACGATCTAAAACTAAACGTTGATTTAGCACTAATCGCGATCATTCAAAACTCAAAAGAAATCTTTTTCTAGAACAAAGCTTCGGCGAAGAGAAACTTAATAAGCACATAAATTCTGTTTTTTAAATTCTTACCCAACTTTTTCACTGAACCCAACGAATTTTTATTTTTTTGGGTTCAAATGCGTTAATTTCTTTTTAAATAAACAAATAAAAGCATCATTTTACTTCATCAAAAAATTACGTTTTTGTGCTAACCACATGTAGTACAATGTTGCATGATATAAAAAATTAGGGAACTCCAAAATCTTATAATGAACATTCTTTTGCACACAACAGAAATGTTTCATGTGAATATAGTATTGTATGATATAAAAAACAAAAATGTTTCATGTGAATATAATATTTTATGATATAAAAATCAAGGGATTACATGAAGTTAGCCTGAACATCATTTGCACACACAGTATAAATGATTTGCATGAAACATTAACTATTTAGGAAAAATAATTTGGGAAGAAAACATAAAAGATTTTTCAAGTTTGGTTTCCCGTTTGTTTTGTAAGTCTTTCTAAATCTTTGAAAATGGTGTTTTGTTTGTTTAGGAAAAATAATTTGGGAAGAAAACATAAAAGATTTTTCAAGTTTGGTTTCCCGTTTGTTTTGTAAGTCTTTGTAAATCTTTGAAAATAGTGTTTTGTTTGTTAAGGTGGTTTGCTCAATAAGTTTTTGTAAATCTTTGAAAATGGATATATATTTAACATGATTTGCTTTGTAAGTCTTTGTAAATTTTTGCAAATGGGTATATGTTTAAGAAATAAAAGGTCTGACTTATGACGACTTAATTATATCTAAGTCTTTATAAATCTTTGGAAATAGGTATATGTTTAAGAAATAAAAGGTCTCACTTTTGAAGCCTGGAATTATATCTAAAATAAAGTAAAAGATATTAATAAATATTATACACTTAAAAAATATGATATATATTTTAATATATTATATTGAATATATTATTATAGATTTATTTTAATTTTAAATTTATGAAGTATAAAAAAATCATAAATGTGAGTGAACGAGACCTCGTTGCATTTTATTGTTGATAACGGAAGAAAGAATAACCTCATCTCAGTAGAGGTCGTAAAACAATTGGGATTGTCGACAACATCACACCCGCAGCCGTACAACATAGGGTGGCTATGCCAAGAATGAGATCTCCATGTCAGCCAGCAATGTCGATTGTCATATGGCATCCAGCCCTTCAAGGATGAGGTATTATGTGATGTTTCCCCACTGGATGTCTGTGATGTTCTCTTGGTCCAACCATATATGTGGAAGCGCCATGTTGTTGATGAGTCTCGACCCCGTAGTGTCATTGTTATTTTGCGGGGTCATTTCTACAGAATACCAGAGGTAGTTTCAAATACTGTTCCACCTAAAAAGTGCCGCAAGGTAGTATCTCATACTGCAAAATTTAGCTTCTTCACAATCTATTCAAAAGAAGAATAGAAGGACACTGCAACCACTACAGCTTCACCCCAAGCACCTTCTATCCAACAGAAGCAGGCCGACAAGGCTGAAAAAAAGCACAAAGATTCTTTCTACACACCATCTTCTCATGTATCTTGACTTGTTGAACAACCTCAGCCTCAACAGGTTCGTGACAAACATCCACAAACTGAGCAGCGCGATGTCTCCAGCAAGGCAAACAACTCACCAAGATTCAGATTCAACAAATGCTTTTTCCTCTCCCTGTGGCTCTTAACGCAATGGAGAAAATTTATTCCTAAGGAGGGAGGATTGATCCAGGTGGATATCGGTGGCCACCCACCTTGTCCGACTGGCTCAAAACAATTTTCTTGCAATTTTGACAATTTACTAATTTTCACAGTTTTTAACTTTTGGGGCCATTTTGAGGGCCTAAATGAAGGATTTTAAGGATCGACCCAATTCAATGATAGCCAAAATAATAATTGAGGCCCCAAAATTAATCTCCTCGATGATACCTTTCCAACAGGATATCATATGCCTAAAATGGATATCGTATGCAAAAGTTATGACTCCGGGAAGTTAATGTACTAACTTACCCAAATGGGGCCCACATGACTTTTGGCGCTTCATCTCCTAGAGTTAGGTTTTTTGATGTCTAGTGTTTTTTAAATTTTTATTTGTTGTAAAAAGGCCTTCATAGCGTCATTGTAATCGTCTTGCGAATGAGCACAACCGTCACATCTCTTCTCAGAGATAAGCTGCCACCATTCTAGTGAGTCTTTCACTCTATATCTTTATAGTCTTTGTACATTTCTTTCATTAATAGAAATCGTGTATTACTGTATATCTGTGTTTATGGTTGCATCTTTGATACATTTGTGTTATCTTATTGAATATCTGCGATATCTCTATGGACTTCTTTATTATATCTCCGCTCTCAATTCATGCCGAAAATAATCCGGATCAATAAATAAAGGAAACAATTGTTGTCGGCAATGTTATTATCTAATATGTACCCATGCTATTAAATAACCAATTTGTTTCATGATATGACATCACTTAAAAAAAATTCTGCTAATATATGAACCTCCAACTAAAGTAAACCACTTCATTCTTGGGGGGAAATACAAATATCATTCAAAGAAATTTTACAGAGGTATCATAATTGTTTCTTCGTAGTTTGTTCTTGAAGTGTTTGACGAAAGCCACAATTAAAAATATAGAAATTTTGGAGAAAATTCAAGTCAGAATCTTACAATGGTATCATAGCATGTTCGTCCACAACTGTGGGCTCTAAGGGGCATTTAAAATAATATTTATGATAACAGAAGACAAGTAGAACATTACCTACCAGAGAGGTAGGGGAAGAACCCCAGATCCCCTTGAGTGGGAAGAAGAAGAAGTGGTTAGAGAAGAAGGGACAAGAGAGGAAACAACATCTATCACACCTAAAGGAAAGGGAACTATGGGGGAATAAGATGATACCAGGATCAACATTTTTTTCAATATCTTGAATGACTTGGCCAATGATCAAAAATCCATGATGGAAATCATGGGGCAGTTTGCTAAGAATTTGTTGGAGGGAAAAACGAAGAAGAACCAAAATGGTGATGGGGAATTCGTTGGAGAAGGAATCCACTCACGCACTACCATATAGAGCCAGCCCCACTTGCACACCAAATCTCCCAGACCCACTATGATTCAATTTTTGGAGAATGAGGCCGTAGGTCCATCGATGCAGGTTGAGCACGATGAGCCCTATCGGGAATATTTAGAGGAGTACATGAGACTAGGAGATGATTTCCACTCAGCCATGTCCTTCGTAAATTTATTTAATAAGAAGAGTAGAAACAGACCGAGAGGGCCCATGAGGGACACAACACAGTTTTTAGTTGTAGCGTACTATTGGGAAATTCAATATTCGCAACTTTGACGAAGGCTCTAAATGCTTCGCTAGATCATGGGTGTTGAAGCTTGACACTTACATCCAGCTGCACCAGATGATAGAGACAAATGCCATTAAATTGGCCACCTTACACCTGGATAATGAGGCCCATGAGTGGTGGTACCATGTGTTAGTCACTTTGGGACATGTCGAGGTTACCTCCTACCTGGACTTCACATAGAGACTCATTGAGAGATTTGACAGAAAGGACCCTTAACTTCACTTTAGAAAGTTGGCTTAGCTCAAGCATACAGGTATCCCAAAGACCTATATATCTGAGTTTCAGAGGGTCGCTGTGACGTTATCATACACTTTAGAGGGTCACCTAGTTTTTGTTGTTTATTGAGGGGCTAATGGAGCATCTATGGCGATGGGTCAACTCATTCAAGATATTGAAAAAATTGTTGATCCTGGTAGCATCTTCTTCCCCCATAGTTCCCTTTCCCTTAGGTGTGATAGATGGTGTTTCCTCTCAACAAATTTTTAAATATCTTAAATGACTTGGCCAACGATCAGAAATCCATGATGGAACTCATGGGGCAGTTTGCTAAGAATTCATTGGAGGGAAAAATGAAAAAGAACGAAAATGGTGATGGGGAATTCGTTGGAGAAGGAAACCACTCACACACTACCATGTAGAGCCAAAACCACTTGCACACCAATATCCCATACCCACTATGCTTCATTTTTTGGGGAATGCGGCTGAAGGTCCATTAATACAGGCTGAGCACGATGAGCCCTATAGGGAATAATTAGAGGAGTACAGGAGACTAGGTGATGATTTCCACTCATCCATGTCCTTCGTGGATTTATGCAATATGAAGAGTAGAAACAGACCGAGTGGGCCCATGAGGGACATGACACAATTTTTATCTGCAGCGTACCATTGGGAAATTCACTATTCCCAACTTTGAAGGAGGCTCTAAATGCTCCGCTAGACCATGGGTGCAGAAGCTCGACACTTACTTCCAGCTGCACAAGATGACAAAGACATATGCCATTAATTTGGCCACCTTACACCTGGATAACGAGGCCCATGAGTGGTGGTACCATGGGTTAGTCACTTTGGGAGATGCCGAGGATACCTCCTACCTTGACTTCACATAGAGACTCATCAAGAGATTTGACAGGAAGGACCCTTAGCTTCACTTTAGAGAGTTGGCTTAGCTCAAACAGATAGGTATCCCAGAGACCTATATATCTGAGTTTCAGAGGGTCACTGTGATGGTGTCAGACATTTTAGAGGGTCTTCTGGTGATGTTGTTTGTTGAGGGGGTAATGGAGCCTCTATGGAAATGGGTCAAGGCCTATAAGACTACCTCTTTATAGGATGGAGTCAGTAGGGCTCGGGACATGCAACATGTAGTACCTAAAATATGGTTTCTTCCCAAACCCACTTTTACCCCAAAGACTAAGGAAATCATACCACCTCAAAGAGATTGGGCCAGCAAG
>ML784376.1:17552-28170 GCA_009831015.1 Picea engelmannii | reverse complement strand
TCCGTATCTTTTAATATTCATGTAAACGTTTTTTCCGTGCATGTCCTTGTATTTCTTGTTATAGTTTGAATCCCTTTAATCGGTGCAAGTATTTTACATCTAAGCATTTTACACGGCGCATCTTGGTAGATAGGTCTTCGGTTGTAAAGTGAATGTTGATTAATCTTCTAAAATGTTGATGGTGTCTCTTAAGTGATTAATCTTCTAAAATGTTGATTAATCGTAGATAGCTATTTTTTACGATGAGTCTCTTAAGTGATCTTCACTTTATTTATTCAGTTAATTATTTTGTTAATTACAGAATTTTCACAATTATGTTTTGTTAATTATAGAATTTGGATCATCAATAATAATATGACAGATTTGTTTATATATATATATAATTTTGAAATTCATTGTGTTAATTAAATTTCAGAGACTAAAATAAAAGATAAGTCTAACACAAATATTTTTATTTACAGATAGAGATTGACAATTTACTTGCAATGACAGATTGATAACTTACTTGCAATGGATCTAATTATCAGTTACTCTCCAAGTAGGTGTCTATACACTTTCATTTTCTTTTTCTTTTTTATGATGTTTCTTACTAAAAAACTTAATTTTAGATTTTTTTTTTCTATTTTTCCAGCATATCATTTGCAGTTGTTTACAAATTCCAAAAATCCAAAAAAAAAATGTTATAAATCAAATTCTTTAACTAATTATTTTTATTGAAATCCTAATTGCAGTTGACACTCGACAATGTCTTGCATTTGTTTACAATTTTTTTACATGTTGAGCATGACTTCATACATGGTTATTAGAGCTGGAACTGTTTCAAAGTATCATGTCAAAATATTTATGAAAGTTATACAAAATGTCAAGATAAAATATTTAGAAAAAGTATAAAATAATTTCAAAATATTTATAAAAGTTATATAAAATATCAAATTAAAATATATAGTAAAATTATAAAAAAGTTTCAAAATATTTAGAAAAGTTATACAAAATATCAAGTCCATTGTAACTGGTAAGAAAAAAGAATCAAAAGGATAGAAGTTTTACATTTCTATAATACCAACATTCAATTGTATTGCTTAACAATAAATAGTAAATTTATTTTCAAAACAAAGACATTTATATAATCTATTTCTTTATAAAAGGTTATAAACTAATTTTTTATAATAGAAAGTTTAAAATATATTAATATAAATTATTAAAATTTCCTATTTATTAATAAAATAAGAAGAATTAGATTTAGTTTAATTTAATATTATTATATCTATTTATAAAAATAAAAAGTTATAAACTAATTTTTTATAATAAAAAATTTAAAATATATTAATATAAATTATTATAATTTCCTATTTATTAATAAAATAAGAAGAATTAGTTTTATTTTAATTAAGATTATTATATTAATAAATTTATTATAATTTTAAGTTGATTAAAAATATAAAGAATTAGAATCATTTTAATTTAGCATTAATAAAATACAAATAAAATTACCAATTTAGATGTAATGACTAACTACCACCTTAATTTATATCTACTAAAAACTATAATATCACTTGAATGAATAAGGGGAAAGATTAACATCCTGCATGGGGTGACAACTGCAAGAGAAAGACTCTTGGCAGGGTATGCATGCAGAGGGAGTTATTACCCCCAGCCATCGTCCATACCCTCATACTATTTGAATGGCATGCTTTAACACTGCAGTAATGGTAGCATGTTGCTCTACCTCTAGGAAGTTAATGACTCTTCATGCGAACCAAGCAGGGTACTCGTCGGTCACTTCGGCTTTCATGGTGCCTCCCACTAGCATTCAACCAGCCTCTATGAAGGTAAGAGCCCTTGGGCACTCGATCATTCACCACTCTAGTTCTTCTTCCATGTATTCCTGTTGTGGACATTCTCCCATGGCCTCCTTACCACTCTTGGTCACCTCTCTCAGCTTCCTTCTTACTAGCACAAATCCTCTAGCTTGGTTTTCACCTCCATTCCTCGAGATTCGTTCCAATCCTTCAACCATGCCCAGAGAGTGTGGAAAACTCAAAAGAGGGCCATTGTATTACAACTTCATCGTGCGGGCTACCGTGGCCCCTCACATCTATTCCATTCGACCAGCTCCCACGGAAGGGGCCAAATTTGGACTTAGACTCCCCCTCCCTCCCCTCATGCCCAGAACTTGCCTCCACCCCTTTATGAAACTATGCATGATTCTGGAAGCTGCCCGGTGGAGGAAGAAATTCATCATCTTGAGCTACAGCCATTGGAAGCCTCACTCGAGCTTAGCCTGACCTCTGGAGCAAGGAAGTTGCTTGGTGGAGGAAGAGATTCCAGAGTGGATCGCCAGGAACTCTACCCCTGGGCTGGAAATGGAAGAAAATCCACCGACAGATTTTGATATGGATACAACTCTTCTCCTGGATGCAGACAGGAAAATTGAGCATTCTATGCCCAATCCTCTTGGCTTTTTGGAGGACCACGTGCAACTGATCTTTGATATGCGGCGAAGGATGGAGGATCAAACTAAGAATCAACACAATCTCAATCAACGGATGGACCTCCTGTTCAACGCCTTGTCATATGTCCCAAAGAAAACTCCTTGTCTGACCTATGAACAAAGGTTCCTCTTCACCTACGGCACTATGTAAGCCTGAGTTTGCCAAATTTCTATCTTCTCTCTCTTTTTCATATGAGGAACTGCCTTCAATTTTTTTCAGTTTTGTTAAATTTTATGATCTATGGCTACAACCATGGTGGCCACGTTCTCTATACATGTGGCAAGCAAAGAACAATGTACTTTTTTTATGCTTTTATTAAAAAAATAAAAATTAACAAAGTGAAAACCGTGTTTTAATTTAAATTGGTTTCACATCCTCCTCATGAGTTTCGCTGAGTAAAAAAGGCTGATGAAATTCCTATGAAGGAAATTTAGATGTTTTTTTTTTTTAATCAAAACTCAATATGTAAAATTCTTTAACATTAACCATAATACTAAGAATCTTCCCACCCCAATACTTTCTAAACAACTTAATTGGTTTCAAATAAGTTTTTGTTGTATGTGAGATCTATAAACCACCCAAACCACCCAATTGCCTAGGCATGATGCCATTTGAAACTCTTAAACGTCTCATAAGTTTTCTATCCTCAAACCCATTAATAAAATCCTACATGATTGATAATTGAACCATTGTTGTGAGAACAAGCTGTTGAACATTCGTTCTAATGAGAATCAGCCTTTGAAGTACTACAAGCTTGCAAAGATTGATAGTGTAGACTCCATGTAGCGATGGATTATCCCACCCCTCCCGCCGCATTTGTTCAAATCGCTATCCCACCCCTGCCACGGTACTTGTTAAAATCACATTAGATAAGAGACGATCTAAAACTAAACGCTGATTCAACACTAATCGCGATCATTCAAAACTCGGAAAAAATCTTTATCCAGGACAAAGCTTCAGCGAAGAGAAACTTAATATTCCGTTTTTAAAATTCTTACCCAACGTTTTCACTGAACCCGGGGAATTATTATTTTTTTTAGGGTTGAACTGCGTTACTATTTTTAAATAAACAAATAAAAGAAAAACTTTACTTCATCAAAAATTAAATTTTTGTGCTAACTACATGTAGTACAATGTTGCATGATATAAAAAATTAGTGAACTCCAAAATTCTATAATGAACATTCTTTTGCACCCAACAGAAATGTTTCATGTGAATATAGTATTTTATGATATAAAAAACAAAAATGTTTCATGTGAATATAATATTTTATGATATCCCCGGATGGGGTGACACGCGGAGAGGACAACGAGGGGAGGTGGCAAGGGGAGGTGACGAGGGGAGGCGGGGGAGATTTAATACCGGTCCTCCCCACACACTCCGTCATTCAATATGAGCATCAGCTCAGATTACCTCCGTAACATGATGCGATCCAGCACGAGTGCTCCTGCTCCGGCCAGCCAGAGAATTAAGCTCATGGATTTAATGGCGTTCATTGCGATTTATCCGCCCATCAACCTTCCCAGATGTTCCATTGTTGCCGAGCATTTTCCTGTGCAGCGAGGCTGCCATTCGACTCTTGGCGACTTGCTTCCAACTCTTGGCAACTCGGCTCTAAATTTTGTCTCAGGCATGCCGAGATTGAGGGGGCGACCACGTAGGGGAGTGCGCTGGTATGCAGCTGCCTCCAGACGGAAACGACACCGAGAATTCCAAACCGCAGTCACTCTAGCTAGACGGTGACGCAGGCGTGCAATTCGAGCAGCAGTTTCACCTCCGGGCATGACCGTGGTAGAATATTCGAGCATTCAACTCCCAGAGGATTTTTTGGAATCGAAATTGGTCACCTTCCCGGATGATTGGGAACCCCACACCCGCTCCTTTCGTTCTGGAACCGCTCCCTGTGGCAGGACCTCCTCGGACTCTCGTGCAAAAGCTCCCTCGGATCCTGGCACTGAAACCTGCATCATAGAGGAGGAGCACTGGAAGGACGCTGATGCAGCCAAGGACACTGGTGAAGCCACGGAGGCAGGAAGTCTGGACAGCGACGACAAGCAGGAGAGGCATCCCTCGCCACCTCCTTTTCTCCCGGAGCAGCTGCAGCTCATATTTGAGGTGAGAAGTTTGGTTGAAGACCAAATCTTCAGAGCGGTCTGCGCAAGCCAACACCTCGACATGCTTTATGCGTCTTATTCCAACGACATGCCCAAGCGCCTCTGTCCTACTTGCGCACAGCCATTTGCAATTCCAGTTTGGGCCACAGAAGCGACGGACGACAAGGCGAAGGATGACAAGGCGAGCACTGGTTAACAGGTCATAGAGCTTGAATGTTTTTTATGTTTGCTGCTATTTTTCCTCAGGACGATAGTCCTCTAGGTGTTAGTCTGGTTAGCCCTAGTAACTATATTATCAAACTGTTGTTAGTTCTGAACACTCCCCGTGGTTTCCTACGGGCAGGGTGGCTCTATGTTATATTTCTTTTTTGGACATGTTACAGTAAGCCAGCCAGGTGTCCTGGTTTCCTACACAGGCGGGACACCTGGCTCCTATGTGTCATGTATCCTCCTTTTTGGATGAAGCTATAATATGAAAGGTTCCACTTTTTACTTAAAAAAAAAATAATATTTTATGATATAAAAAACAAGAGATTACATTAAGTTAGCCTGAACATCATTTGCGCACACAGTATAAATGATTTGCATGAAATATTAACTATTTAGGAAAAAAAAATTGGGAAGAAAACATAAAAGATTTCTCAAGTTTAGTTTCCGGTTTGTTTTGTAAGTCTTTGTAAATCTTTGAAAATGGTATTTTGTTTTTTAAGGTGGTTTGCTCAATAAGTTTTTGTAAATCTTTGAAAATGGATATATATTTAGCATGATTTGCTTTGTAAGTCTTTGTAAATCTTTGCTAATGGGTATATGTTTAAGAAATAAAAGGTATGACTTTTGAAGATTTGAATTATATCTAAGTCTTTGTAAATCTTTGCAAATGGGTATATGTTTAAGAAATAAAAAGTCTGATTTTTGAAGATTTGAATTATATCTAAAATAGAGTAAAATATATTAATAAATATTATACATTTAAAAATATGATATATATTTTAATATATTATATTGATTATATTATTATAGATTTATTTTAATTTTAAATTTATGAAGTATAAAAAAATTATAAATGTGAGTGAAGGGGACCCCGCTGCATTTTATTGTTGATAATGGAAGCTAAAAGAACCTCATCTCAGCAGAGGTCGTCAAACAGTTGGGATTCTCGACAACACCACACCCGCAGTTGTATAACATAGGGTGGCTTTGCCAAGGATGAGATCTTTATGTCAGCCAACAATGTTGATTGTCATATGGAATCCAACCCTTCAAGGATGAGGTATTATGTGATGTTTCCCCACTAGATGTCTGTAATGTTCTCTTGGTCCAACCATATATGTGGAAGCACCATGTTGTTTATGAATCTCGACCCCGTAGTGTCATTGTTATTTTGGGGGGTCATTTCTACAGAATACCAGAGGTAGTTTCGACTACTGTTCCACCTAAAAAGTGCCGCAAGGTAGTATCTCATACTGCAAAATTTAGCTTCTTCACAATCTATTCAAAAGAAGAACAGAAGGACAATGCAACCACTACAGCCTCACCCCAAGCACCTTCTATCCAACAGAACCAGCTCGATAAGGCTGCAGCAAAGTGAAAAGATTCCTTCTACACACCATCCTCTCATGTATCTTGACTTGTTGAACAACCTCAACGTCAACAGGTTTGTGACAAAATTCCACAAACTGAGTAGCGCGACGAGGTAAGCAACTCACTAATATTTAGATTCAACAAACACTTTTTCCTCTCCCCAGGGCACTCAATGCAATGGAGAACATTTATTCCTGAGGAGGGAGGATTGATCCAGGTGGATATCGGTGGCAACCCAGCTTGTCTGACTCGCTCAAAACAATTTTCTGGGAATTTTGGCAATTTACTGCTTTTAGCAGTTTTTAACTTCCGGGGACATTTTGAGGGCCTAAATGAAGGTTTTTCAGGATTGACCCTAATCAAAGATAGAAAAAGGAATAATTAAGGCCCAAAAATTAATCTCCTTGATGATACCTTTCCAACGAGATATCATATGCCTAAAATGGATATCGTATGCAAAAGTTACGACTCCGGGAAGTTAATGTACTAACTTACCCAAACGAGACCCACATGACTTTTGGCGCTTCATCTCCTAGGGTTAGGATTTTGGATATCTAGTATTTTTTACATTCCTATTTATTGTAAAAAGACCTTTAGATCCTCATTGTAATCATCGTCTTGTGAATGAGCGCAGCCATCACATCTCTTCTCAGAGATAAGCTACCACCATTCTAGTGAGTCTTTCACTCTGTATTTTTACAGTCTCTGTACATTTATTTCATTAATAGAAATCGTGTGTTACTGTATATTTGTTTTTATGGTTGCATCTCTGATACATTTGTGTTATATTATTGAATATTTGTGATATCTCTATAAATTTCTTTATTATATCTCCGCTCTCATTTCGTGCCAAAAATAATCTGGATCAATAAATAAAGGAAACAATTGTTCTCGGTAGTGTTATTGTCGAATATGTACCCATGCTATTAAATAACCAATTTGTTTCATGATATGACATCACTTACAAACTGTTCTGCTAATACATGGACCTCTAACTAAAGTAAACCACTTCATCCTTGGGGGGAAATACAAATATCATTCAAAGAAATTTTACAGAGGTATCATAACTATTGCTTCGTAGTTTGTTCTTGAAGTGTTTGACAAAAGACACAATTAAAAATATAGAAATTTTGGAGAAAATTCAAGTCAGAATCTTACAATGGTATCATAGCATGTCCATCTACAACTGTGGGCTGTAAGGGGCATTTAAAATAATATTTATGATACGAGACGACAAGTATAACACTACCTACCGGAGAGGTAGGGGAAGAACCTCAGATCCCCCTGGGTGGGAAGAAGAAGAAGTGGTTAGAGAAGAAGGGACATGAGAGGCAACACCATCTATCAAACCTAAGGGAAAGGGAACTATGGCGGGAGAAGATGATACTAGGATCAACTGTTTTTTCAATATCTTGAATGACTTGGCCAATGATCAAAAAACCATGATGGAAATCATGGGGCCGTTTGCTAAGAATTCGTTGGAGGGGAAAATGAAGAAGAACCAAAATGATGACGGGGAATTCCTTGGAGAAGGCATCCACTCACGCACTACCATTGAGATCCACCCCCACTTGCACACCAAATCTCCCAGACCCACTATGATTCAATTTTTGGGGAATGAGGCAGCAGGTCCATTGATGCAGGTTGAACATGATGAGGCCTATAGGGAATATTTAGAGCAGTACAGGAGACTAGGAGATGATTTCCACTCAGCCATGTCCTTCACAAATTTATGCAATATGAAGAGTAGAAACATACCGAGAGGGCCCATAAGGGCCATGACACAATTTTTAGTTGCAGTGTACCATTGGGAAATTCATTATTCGTAACTTTGACAAAGGCTCTAAATGATTCGCTAGATCATGGGTGTTGAAGCTCGACACTTACTTCTAGCTGCACCAGATGATAGAGACAAATGCCATTAAATTAGCCACCTTACACCTGGAAAACAAGGTCCATGAGTGGTACTACCATGGGTTAGTCACTTTGGGACATGTATAGGTTACCTCCAACCTGGAGTTTACACAGAGACTCATCAAGAGATTTGACATGAAGGACCCTTAGCTTCACTTTAGAGAGTTGGCTTAGCTCAAATAGACACATATCCCATAGACCTTTATATCTGAGCTTCAGAGGGTCGTTGTGACGGTATCATACATTTCAGAGGGTCATTTGGTTTTGTTGTTTGTTCAGGGCCTAATGGAGCCTCTATGGCGATGGGTCAACTGCCCCATGAGTTCCATCATGGATTTTTGATCGTTGGCCAAGTCATTCAAGATATTGAAAAACTTTTGATCCTAGTATCATCTTCTTCCCCCATAGATCCCTTTCCCTTAGGTGTGATAGATGGTGTTTCCGCTCAACAGTTTTTTCAATATCCTGAATGACTTGGCCAATGATCAAAAGGCCACGATGGAAGTCATGGGGCAGTTTGCTAATAATTCATTGGAGGGAAAAATGAAGAAGAACCAAAATGATGATGGGGAATTCGTCGGAGAAGGCAACCACTCATAAACTACCATGTAGAGCCACCCCCACTTGCACACCAAATATCCGAGACCCACTATACTTCAATGTTTGGAGAATGAGGCCGCAGGTCCATTAATGTAGGTTGAGCGCAATGAGCCCTATAGGGAATAATTATAGGAGTATAGGAGACTAGGAGACGATTTCCAGTCAGCCATGTCCTTCGCGTATTTATGCAATATGAAGAGTAGAAACAGACTGAGAGGGCCCATGAGGGACATGACACAATTTTTATTTCCATCGTAACATTGGGAAATTCACTATTCCCAACTTTGAAGGAGGCTCTAAATGCTCTGCTAGATCATGAGTGCAGAAGCTTCACACTTACTTCCAGCTGCACCAGATGACAAAGACATATGTCATTAAATTTGCCACCTTACACCTGGATAACGAGGCCCATGAGTGGTGGTACCATGGGTTAGTCACTTTCGGAGATGTCGAGGTTACCTCCTACCTGTACTTCACATACAAACTCATCGAGAGATTTGACAGGAAGGACCCTTAGCTTCACTTTAGAGAGTTGGCTTAGCTCAAACAGATAGGTATCCCAGAGACCTATATATCCAAGTTTTAGTGGGTTGCTGTGACGGTGTCATACATTTGGCAGGGTCGTCTGGTGATGTTGTTTGTTGAGGGGGTAATGGAGCCTCTATGGAAATGGGTCAAGGCCTATAAAACTACCTCTTTATGAGTCAGTAGGGCTCGGGACATGCAACATGTAGTACCTAAAATATGGTTTCTGCCCAAACCCACTTTTACCCCTAAGACTAAGGAAATCATACCACCTCAAATAGATTGGGCCAACAAGCCCAAACTGGATGAAGAGACCAGTAGAGAATTTAGGAAAAATAAATTTTGTTTCAGCTGTCAAGAGCCATGTGCACCCGGGCATAGATGTGTTGGGAAGGACATAATGGGAAAGTCTCATTGCATTGAGGTATACTCTGATAGTGACAGTGATGAGGATGAGAATATTGATCATAAGGGACATCTAACATCAGGAGAGGATTCTTCAAAGGATATGGCTAAGGAGCTAGTCATGGCCTCATTGTTAGGATTTATGAGGTATCATACCTTCAGGGTTAGAGGTGTCCTACAGAGGCACAAGGTGACAATAATGATCGATTGGGAAGGATGCCATAACTTCATATGAGTTTGATGGGATCACAGTAGTCATACTAGGAGGTCACCAGATGAGTTGTACCAAGTGGATTCACAAGCTCACAATAACCATGGGAAACTACTCAATGAATAATCATTTCTTTGTGGTGGATATACCAGACACCAATGTAGTGTTTGGTGTTCAATGGATTTACTCTATTGGGAGATACACTATGGATCAAAGGACCATGGAGATGGATTTCAATGGATCAGATGGAAAGAAAGTGGTCCTATGAGCCATGCACCAGTACCCACCGAAGATTGTGTCATCCCACAACATGGAGGAAGTTATGAGGCATGGTGATATATAGTGGGATGTAGAGTGCTTTTTTTTTGACAAAGAGCCACCTGATCATCTGCAGCAGCTTCCAGAGGAGTTACAAGTACTACTTCACAAACATAAAAAAGTATTTAGTGACATTCCTCCTTGCTTTCAACCAGATAGAGGTTTTGAGCATATCATAGAGCTAGAAGAGGGGCTCCAAGCAGTTACCACAAACCCCTATATGCACCCTAAAGTTTACAAGGACGAGATTGAAAAAACCATTAAATAATTGTTGAAAATGGATCACATCCACCCTAATTCCAACCCATTTGCCTCTTTCATGGTCTTATTGAAGAAGAAGGATGATACTCTTTTAAGCTCTAATATTGGCTCATTACCCCTTAATTGGGGCATATTATATTAGTAATGTTATTTTATTTAGGTCAACTTTAGGCCATTAGTTGTAATTATACCTCCTA
>ML784375.1:779444-790353 GCA_009831015.1 Picea engelmannii | reverse complement strand
CTACATGGACAATTTCAAATTAAATAGTGTTACATATTTAATCATTTAATTTAACACAGTGGAGGGTGTAAAGGTCCAATGTCGCAGGGTTGAACACACATTGATACCATATGTAAAAACCCCTCCGTTAATTCATAAATGTAAGTGAGTACAATAGTGGTAAATTTTGTTTATTTTTTATTTATAATGGATCAATAAAACAAGTGATACACAACAATAACATATTCAATATTACACATTCTCTTCTCATCTATTTCACCGGACAACCTAATTTAGATACAAATGGTCGTTACTCATTGATCAACTATATCACATAAACATAACAAGAGATAAATTTCTGTCCAACCTACCCTGCAATGTTAGGACCTCCAAACAACATAATCAACACTCAAGTCCATGATTCATCCGATTTATTTTCACCATTTAAGGTCTCAGGACTAGCGATTGTTCTGAGGAACATGGAGGTATCTAATTCCCATAACCAACTCTAACCTAGACTTACGACTAGATTGACAGTGAGGTTCTTAATCACAAAGTAATCAAATCATTCAATTTATTGAACTAATACAAAAATTCATCAACATCATACAAAATTGCACTTAATGAAACTTTATTAAATTGGTTAATTTCGATACAAAAATATCGCAATTTCCAAGTACATGTCATAATTACGAAACACTTGTAATTTCAACATATAACCATTCATCAAGGATAAATGTATCATTTACTTGATACATATTCTAACTTAACAATTTACATAAAGACCACATTTACAATAATCAAATTATATTCAATTAGACTCATAAATCACATTAAATTCTCACCTCTAACCTTAATTTTCAACAACAATTCTATAGTCTAATTAGGCGAGTCATACTCCAAGTAGATGACCATATCACCAAGAGAACACTGAACATTATCACATCAATCACTATCATGGATTGTGCATTTAAATATTAATCTTACATCCGAGATATAGTGTTTTAATCGATTACACAATTGTTGTAACATGTAAAGTGGTATTCAACTTATCATTAAAAACAATGAATTTAATTACAGGGTTTTCCAATATATTCTACAAATCATTTAATATCCTCTTTAAGTATTCTTATAATTGTAGTTTAATCCTTACTGAGTAAAACATATAATCTCATTATTTTACTATATTAGAAGGTTACTTAAATTTAATTAGTATTTTTTAACTCCTTCAGATATCTTTCAAAAGTACATCACCCTTATCAATTATCATTATTTTTATTCATAGCCTTAATACCCCAAGAGGTTACACTCTACCTTGGATATAAAATCTCATTATAAAAATTATAAAAATTGATCAATTAATAATTCGATAACTATTAATCGTGAACTTCCAGACTCACTACCGATAATAATTAATCCTTTATAATACCACTCTTTGAAACCAATCAAGAAGTAGGATGATTGTAAAGGAGAAGTTGAGGTCATATATATACGACTAGTATAGCCTCTAACTCGCGGCTGGAGAACGCCGAAAGGTATAATCCTCAGTTGGTAAAATTTTCGGCCCAGTAAAATCCTCAACTTAGTAAAATTCGGCCGAGTAAAATCCTCAGCTTAATAAATTTTCGGCCCTATGTAAAACTGTAAAGATTGTGGCATTACAAATGCATAGCCTCTAAATTTGAGCAGAATGCCATCTAATAACAGAATAACTCATTCAATCAAAATTTTTGAATGCATTAAAATCACCAATCTTTGCATTGAGTTAAACGAGAACAATGGAGATGTAGTGGTAGCCACCATCTTCCATTCATCCCACATGCATCCATATGAAATGAAACGCATGGACAGTGTCCGCCATATTCCATTCGGCCTGCATGCATCCATATAAAATGAAAGGCGCAGACAGTGGACAGTCAAAAAATTAAACCCGTCGATAGCTGAGGACAGCCAGAAAATGAAACGACTGGACAGTTGAGGAAATCCAAACATGGTAACCCCAAAGGTTAATCATTTAAATGTGGCAATCATATAGTGTTATAGTAATTTCTTAATATGATTAGGTGAATGTTAAAAAGTAAACAGGTTAACGGATGCATTCAAAACTACAAGGAAGTTATGAAAAGTAAATCACATTCATTAATTTGGGAGGACAACTAAGAATATGCCATCATCTTCAATTGTTAGCCATCAGATTAGAATTTCAGATTAAAAGGTGATTAATTGTGCCCATTACCAATAGGTGTACGCCTTTCGGCGTAATTATTCCGCTTACCAACTCTATCCTTCTATATACATATCAGGTGTTTCTTTCCTTAAGTAGAATCTTTGATATTGAACGAGAGATTGTTATCTGGGCACTTGTGTGAGTGACTTATCATATCTATATTTAATCATCATCATTAAATATTAGTGAGATTATAAAATCGCAAATGTTTACAAGAGACAAGGATATCGTGTAGTATAATTGCGACTAGTATTAACACGACTTAACTGGAGTGAACTTGTAGTATAGACGTGGAGTATGTATTGAGATCATAATTACCCCAACTAAAGAAAACAATGGTGTAGGCTCTAGTCCATCACAACGACCAGACGTTCAATCCATAAGTGCAAATAACAACAACTGTCAACAAATTTAGAGATCATGATGGGAAATAATATTATGGAGAACCGTAAGAATTGTAATCATCATGCAAAACCTATCTGCAATGATCACAACAGACTTCAAGTCTCCAAGATTATAAAATTAACCTTATTATAGTGTCACACAAGAATTTTATGTTTTCGTAAGGCACTTGACAGCGGCCAACAAGGTTCTTATCTCTGCAACTTCAACTATCACGCCGTGATCATGACAAGGATCCAACACAAAATTTACTAAATAATTAATTCCTTGACCATACAGACTCCAAGCTTATGAATGCCTCATCAACTATCTTGGTCTTAAAGAGAATCACTTTCTTTTAGAAATGACTATGTAGACCCCCTAGATACTTGAGGAGTACATATGGGTTCTTAGGAGAGATACCCAACATGTTAGCCATCTTTTTTAATCTAGTGGTTTAGTCCTGCACACTTTACAGTTTTCTTTTCTTGAAGTAAAAGCCAATGGATTCATTGGTCCTCTATATACATGATAGGGTATAATTGAGGCTTAAAGAGGGTTTCAAAATCCTCCCAATTAGTTATCGAAAGATCACCTTCCAACCTAAGTGTCTTCCTGTGGTTTCCCCCCTAGGTTAATGCATCTCCCTGTAGTTTCAATAGGAAAAATGAAATCTTCTTCTCCTCATCCATATTGTGAACATTAAAATATACCTCTAATTATTGCAATGAACTATTCAACTTTAATTCATTGATCTCACCTTGGTATGGCTTGATATCCACTTTCACTTCCATTTTAAATAAGGACCACAAAGGGGTAATGACATTGCAATTTATTTTCTCTTTATAAGCCTCTTTCCTCCACTTATTTTCCAAGTCTTCATTTTCTCCTAGCTTCCCCTCTAATCCAATCTCTGAACTAGAGCCTCCAGCCTCCTCGAATAGTCTAGGATTTCATGTTAGAGCCTCCATGAGGAGGGAAATATTGTGAGATATATCAATGACTTGTTTTTCCAACCTCACTAATATCTCTTCTACGGTATTTGGAGGGTTGTTGTGAATATATTCATCCTCCATTGTGAGGGTTATATAACTTTCTTCTTAAGCCAATTCCTAGATCCTACAACTTTCCACAAATACCAAAAATAAAACTACTTTGATACCAATATGATTTTTAAAGTGTCGTGGATATTCTACTAGAAAAATTCATCATAATATATATTGTATTATATTGAAATCTTTTATCATGCATGTTTATTTTTCTTAGATTTCATATTTATAGTCACAAAATTAATGCTCAAATTAATGAAATAATTGAAATGCGAAAATGAAATACTAAGCAAAATAACACATCATCCACACAAATAAACACGATATGTATCCTGGGAAACCCAGTATGGAGGTAAAACAACTAGAAGGTGGGGCCTATGCTCTACTCTCTTTTCTTTAATAATGAAATGTATGTACAACGAAAGGGGGGTGTTCACTATGGAGTTTCCTATAACTATATGGCATGATTGGATACTATAGACTTTTCTTCCTACCTCTATTATGCCATCAAATCTCACTCCTTGGATGTTATGCTCAACTTTGGAAAAAGTAAAATACAAAATAATGGAATCCCTTCTCCTCCTAGTGGCTCAATATTTAACATAGCTTGATAGTTGTCTAGGATTAGGGTTTTGACTTCCTCGACCTTAAATTATTGATAAGGTTTGGACCTTATAGAATCTTATTGAAATTCCACATGTGGGGATAACATGTGGCTATATCCCCACATGTGGCTATCCCCACATGTGTGAGTAAAGGGGGATAATGTGGAATCCACTCTTACCATGGTGTTCAACAAGGTAGATCAACTTATGAGAGGCATAACTTTCACATACAATCTCTAATTGAGGCAATTTCTGCACCATTGCAAAGGTATTGATGTGTATATAATTTTCATGGGTGTGTGCATGAGTTTTAGATTATTCAACCCCCAAAATTTCATTTAATGCCTCAAAATGGCTCCAAAAATTTCTATACCTCAATTTTCCAAAATGGGACCAATCACTAAAATGATCCTACAAGATAAGTCCTCCAATTATTCCAGCTAGAAAGTACCAATGTAGATGAAAAATTATATGATGATCCAATCCTATCATAATTTTTGTGAGTTGTGTTAAATAAAACCAGACTTGACCATGGGGTAATGTGAATCACACTTTGTATTTGTAGCAATTCTATGATATCATGTTTTGATATGATGTATTGGCCCTTAAAAATGTTTTATCTTGCATCTTTCCTAGAGTTGTTACTTAGGACAAGTATTGTAGGAGTACCTACACATTGTTTTCAAATCTTGTACGTGTTGTCTTCGTGAAATCACATATGTTAATTATATGTACCTGTATATATGTATGTAACATGTAAAGGGCATATCATCGTAAGATTAGGATAGAGATGCATACCCCTTTGTCATGTGTCTCGGATGATTTTGATAAATTGTTTGGTATAGTGAAAAAACCTCTATTATAGAGTTGGTAAATACTTGGGGGAGTGGGCCATGTATTGGTCCTAGTTTCTGCATGAGTGGACCATGTTGGTTTTAGACTCTAGGAGGTGCCTAAAAAATAGATGTTTTATGCATATTCATGAGGAGTTCATGAAGAAATTGAATGAACCATGAGCCTAAAGGACATCCTATTAGAGCAACGATTAGGGACCCATGCATTATGGTGGATGGTTTCTTATTTATATGAACATTGATAGTTTGGTGATGGATATATGATCTATGTACAAGGTGAAAGTGTCAAGTTGGACTAGTTATAAACGTTGTTGATTAGGAGGTTGTTCAAATCAAGATGGTCCATTTGTTGCAGAGACATAGATGAATATGAAGATCTAACTTGAAAAATATTAAGACAAGCAGTCATTAAGGGGGAGTGTTGGAATTATTAACTCCTACTTGGCTTATGTGTGATCATATTTTTTATTGTTATTATTATTGGTCATTATTGGGTATATTTCGTCTCTACTTAAGGAGTTTGTTTCTAATTATTTAGGAGGTTGATAGATCTAGTTGGATATGAGAGATCCTCTCCAACTAACCAACTCCTAGTTTGGTGTGTGGTTGAGATATTCTCTCAAGTGGTTATTAGTGTATTAAGATAATGTACATATCTTAAACCAAAGTTTTATGTGTTTATATATAACAATATTTGATGGTAATAGAGCACTCAACATAATTTTGGTGTGTGAAATAATGTCTATTCTCCCACTTCTCTACACACATAAGCACCATTTTTTGGTACAAAATTTTTGACAAGTAAATTCTCATAATCTAATATTCATTTTCCCATGGTCCAACATTCTATAACTAATTTCCATAATAAGCAATCCTATAGAATAGTACAAAGCATAGTACCAAGAGTAAGTGAAAGCTTATGAGCATTGCATAATCTACAAAAGTTCAAAATTGTTCCCAAAGAAGCTAAACATTTTACAAATTTGAGCTTTTCCATTTTGACATTATTCAATATGGCCAAGCAATATTTGCCAAAATTATAATTTTAATTGATAAAATTGTTGTTTTTAATGAAAAAATGAATTTGACCCTCTCAAATACTCCTATTATAATTGAATTGGACAAGGATAACATTTGATATTTACAATTCCATAAATCCAAAATAATTCTTTAGATTTTATAATACTTACAATTTCAATAATCCAAAATGATTCTTGAAAAAAAAATAAAAAAAAAAATAACAAAAACTATTTAAACTACTTACATTAAAGATCTATTCACCTCCCATATGATCCAATCATAGTCACCTTTACTTCTAACCAACATTTTTATAAACATTATTATTATTTAAGATTTTTTTTTTTCTTAAAAATCTATTCACTTCCCATATCGTCCAATCATAGTCACCTCTACTTCTAAGTTCTAACCACCATTTTTATTAACTTTATTATCATTAAAAAAAAATTATTTTGTTTCTAAAAAAACATATTATAAAAATATCACATGTATTATTATACTGCCGTAGGCACGGAGGTAGTATATAGCAACGAGTTAGCATTGACGTTCATATTAATTTTATGTTGACTTAAAAAATGTTTATAAATTTTAATGTTGAACATGACAAATAAAAAAATTATTTTTCAATATAATAAAATTAGTATTTTTATGACCTATAATTGGTCAATAAATTGATAGTGTTATTGCAACCTTCACTTCATTCAAGGTTTGAAATTAATTTTGACATGACTATATATGAGTGTGACTTTTTTCTTATAAGGTACAACTCTATTCATAAAATTAAAACCATACATATCTTAATATTGAATTAGTCATTTCACAACTCCCAAAACACATTGAGTGGAGACAGTTTACCCATCAATTCTATATAAACCAAGTCAAGTGAAATTAATCCATTGAACTATGAAATAAAACTCTTTTTTTTTTCTTTTCTTATTTTTCCAAATGTGTAGTTATGAAACTATTTTTAATTATTTTGGTAAGTTACCATTGACCTATGAAATCAGACTTTTTTTTTCCTTTTCTTATTTTTCCAAATGTGTAGTTATGAAACCATTTTTAATTCTTTTGGTAAGTTAATTGATAGCTACGGGGTTAGAAACCCAATGGATCTGGTGGTAGGCTTGTTCGAGCAGCTTGCTGGCATTGGTGGGGTAGACTCCCATCCGTTTTTTTGGCATACGGTTAAACTTGTCAGGACAATCTCCTCCACTATAAGCTAAAAACTGTCATTCAAAAAACCACCTGCTTATGAAGACATATGATAAAAATGTTGGGCTTCAAAATAAATTTAGGTTTTTTTGAAATGACATATTTTAATTATAGGAACAGGCTAAAACACCCTCCGATAAGTTTACATAGATTTGAGTAAAATTTCTTTTATTATCTTCAAAAACAGTTTATCGCACCCTACTGCACTTGTTACATTTTACATTCACCTCGTGCTCCTTTAAAATTTAAACGAAACAACTTATGTGTCGATTACATTGTTTGCCTCTTTTGATCCCTTGACATGACCCGTCAATTTTCTTTTCTTTGTGCCATAACTGCTACTGCATTTTCCGGTGATCGTCTCAGTCAACAGCGGTGGCCACTCGACACTAAGTGTCAACGTGAAGAAATTGCACGATGAATCTAACCCACATTGTTAGTAAGAATCCACGTCAGGCCGCAAAAGAATCTGGAAAATGAACAAGGTTTGTCGATCTTCCAGAGATCAAATAACGATTGACACTCCTAGCATTCTCCACTTTATCTTAACCGTAGGGCCCCGAGATGCACTCTGCCTCTCACCGACATCTTATCGGCGTCACTGTTGCCTTCTCCGACCATTGAAAATCCGTCAAGCCTTGTCCGTGGAAGAGACTACTCATTCGCGTTATTTCTGTTTCTGCCGACCAACTCGAATTTTGTCATCGTACATTCTCCTTCATCTGAAATTCACCTAATTTCACGTGTTCAAATTTCTATCGTTGATCTTTTTCAATAAATATATAATTAAAATAGATAGTTAGACAATTTCTATACTAAATCAAAAGTAATTGTACACTTTTAACCTAAATCACAAAAAAAATATCATTAAAATTCATTTAATTTATTTTATTAAATTTTTTTATTTTTTTCACAACACTGTAATAATAAATATACAATTAAAATATATCAAAAAATAATAAAATAATTAAAATAATTTACAAAATCACTAAAATGCTGACAAAAATATAAATTTATAACTGAAACTCATTTAATTTATCTAATCTTGAGATGTTTAAATTTCAGTGTTTAATCATTTTTATTCCAAAACTAAATATACCATTAATATATATATATATATATATATATATATATATATATATATATATATATATATAAGTGTTAAACCATTTCTATTAGAAAAAAACTTTTTACACTCCAAAATCACAAAAAAATTACTAAATTAGTCCAACCATTTGAAACTTCAATCTCTTTATTTCAGGTTATATGCTTGCTTACTTTATTAGTTTTGTAAAAAAATACTAAATTAGTTCAACCGTTTGAAATTTTAATCTCTTTATTTCATGTTATATGTTTGCTTACTTTATTAGTTTTGCAAGGAGTCTTCATGATCTTGAAAACCAACTAAGAATTTTCAAGGATTTTTGCTCCAATATGGATATCACTATTAACACTGATAAAACTAAGGTAGTGATTATTAAATCCAATAAAATCACTTATGATACCTCCGTACATGACAATAACAACTTGGAGGAAGTGACTTCATACAAATATCTTGGAATTGATATTGACCACAAGATCAACTAGAATTATAGCATTGAGAAAATGATTATTGGGGGATGGAAAACTTATTATGGGTTTGAAAATAATTGTAATTCAGCGATCTTTGGATTTGGGATAAGAAGAAACTCCTTTATAAGACTCTAGGTACAGATTCTTTATGTATGTGAAGTCTGGGGCTATAGTATCTTTAGTGAATCCTGGAGAAAGATAGAGAAAATACAAAACAATTTAATAACCTATAATCTCAAAATTAAAGAAAATATACCATATCCCATCCTCATAGAAACAAACCTCTCCCCCATTGAGAGCACTTCTATGACTAGATACCCAATCTATAAGAACAAGTTAAACAACATGGAAGACAATAGGCTTCCTAAAATTGTTTCAAAATTGAGTAGTAACTAGAGGATGACATAAAGATTCCCCAGTCAAGCTATGGTGCCCAATCTTGGCTAAACTAGAAGGTCACAAACCACATTGAGAGCACTACTATGACTAGATACCTAATGTATAAGAACAAGTTAAACAACATGGAAGATAGTAGGCTTCCTAAAATTGTTTCAAAATTGAGTAGTAACTAGAGGATGACATAAAGATTCCCTAGTCAAGCGATGGTGCCCAATATTCGCTAAACTAGAAGATCACAAAGATTGTGTCACCTTTGTGACATGAAAAATACTTTCTCTTAAATTGTACATCCTATACCCACATTAAATCTCAATTTCAAAATATTTGTCACAGTAACAACCTTACTAGCCTCTTAATTCAACAAAACTAGGGTGATCTTGGAAATCTTTTCTTAATGTTTTTAGAGCACGGATAAAAAAATCTAAAAAATCTCAAGTAATCACTTACCCTTTTAAAATCCCATAAATCAATTTGGTCTTAATACACATTAATCATAATTATCAGTATCAGTATCATCACCACCTATATACTTAAGTCATTGATTTTGAAATCTTTATCTATATAAAATTACACCATATTTACACTTCATGAAAATTCTCAAAAGAGTGAACACCAAAATCCTTCTTTAAGATCATTCTTTAACACACCAAGGTCCATTCCTTTAGCCAACGCTCTATCGGATTTACAAAATGTCTCGAGAGTATTTAAAATTATTATTCAATGTATGATGTATGTATGGGAAGTAAAAAATTATCCACTAAAATTTTAGTGGTTAAAATATTTTATCTATTATTGAAAAATAATATTATCCAACAAAATTTTAGTGGTTAAATTTTTTATTTATTTTATTGTTTTTGTTTTTTTAATAGTTTATTTAAGTTTTCTATAATAAAATTATTTTATGAAAAACTAAAATTTAAGTGGTTAAAATATTTTATTTATTTTGAAAAATAATATTATCTAACAAAAATTAATTTTAGTGATAAATTTTTTTATTTTTTTAATAATTTGTTTAAATTTTATATAATAAAATTATTTTATTAAAAAATCATCATTTTTATTAGTTGTTATCTTAAACATTTAGACAATTTAAATTTTTTAAAAAATATTTTAAAATATTTATAATTGAAAAATCAGTAAGATTAAATAAAGTTTTTTTCTTTTCAAGATAAACATAAAATCTTCAAAATTTATATAACCATCATTTTCTTTTCATACAATAAACTATATTAAATTTTGTAATTTAAATTTTTCAACCAAAAAAGTTTAGAGGTTAAATTTTGTTAATCTGTTAATTTTACTTTTCAATTTAAAAAAAAAGTTATGAGAGTTTTTTAATTTTTAAAATAATATTTTTTTTTAAAACCTATATAAAATTCTTAAAAATTTAAATATTTCTAAAAAAAATAGCTAAACATTAATGATTTACATTTTAATAATTAATAAAATTTACTAAAATTTTTACTTAATAAATTATAAAAATTATCTCTAAATTTCAATTTTAAATAATCTTATAAAAAAATACCATTTATGAATTAAGAAATTTTAATAAAAAAGAAAATATTAACATTATTCTCATTTTCTTATTATAAAATAATTATTTAATAATCAAAA
>ML784375.1:752611-776000 GCA_009831015.1 Picea engelmannii | reverse complement strand
AAATCTCTCTGGATTTTTGTTTAGGCGTACCTTAAACCATGAGATAGACTTCGTGGAATTTAATCCTAGATGGGGGCCAATGAAAAACAACTTACATCAATGTTCCAAAATAAGCATTTATGAAAAGTTAGTTTTAATGGTGTGTAAGGTTTGCTTATGGTTGGTTAGAGTGTTTGTGAAAAATTATGTGTAGATTGCTATTTTCCTTTTGGGTAATTTATTAATGAAAAACAATTTACATTAATGTTCCGAAATAAACATTTATGAAATTTTTTATGGTTGGTTAGAGTGTTTGTGAAAATTTATGTGTAGATTGTTATTTTCCTTTTCAGTAATTTATTAATGAAAAACAATTTATATTAATGTTTCGAAATAAACATTTATGAAAAACTTTATTTTATTGTTGTGTAAAGTTTTCTTATGGTTTGTTACAGTGTTTGTGAATTAATGTGTASATGATAATTTTACTTTTCAGTAATTTGTTAATGAAAAACAATTTCCATTAATGTTCTAAAAAACATTTATGAMAAACTTTATTGGTGTGTAAGGTTTGCAAAATAAATATTTATGAAAATTTTTATTGGTGTGTAAGGTTTGTTCCATTATCTCTGAATTTATGTGTAGATTGCTATTTTTCTTTTTGAGTAATTTGTTAATGAAAAAAAACTTACATCAATGTTCCAAAATAAACATTTATGAAAAGTCTTATTAGTTTGTAAGGTTTGTTTATGGTTTGTTCTAGTGTTTGTGAATTTATGTGTAGATTGCTCTTTTTTTTTTTGAGTAATTTGTTTTTATTAGCAGTATTGTTTTTCATTTCCTTAATTTACAATATTACAATATCACATTATGAAATGTGATCTTTTCAATTTTCATGGAGTCATGTTTGTTGTTGGCATTATTTCTAGATTGAGATATATTTGTAGTATCCATTTCTTTTATCATTATCTTTATTTTACATTTTACTTTTACTTGGATTATTATTGTTCTACCTGACTTTTAACCAAGAGTAAGGAGAGTTAATTACAAAAATCAACATCCTAGAGTGATTTGAATAAAAATAAGAATATTTTCTTATGGTTGGTTATTTATTTGAATGAAGATAAGATTATTTTTTCATAGTTGGTTATTTTCTTTTGCTGAAACTTCATTAATAGATTTGCAACTTCACTAATAGATTAGAGTGTAGTTTATGTATATAGTGCACAATTTTAATTTGAATTCTAATTTTTAACTAACAATTTTACACTATCAATTTAAATTTTCTAATCTAAATGTATCTAAACAAGTAAGGATAGCTTATATTACACTATTTACATAGAACACAAATGGATAACATAACTCGATTTCACTTGTATTGAAAGCTATAACTATCACAGATAACTTAACATAATCATGTTGTGGTATTCCTTTTAAGAAGCCTTTACTAAGATAAGGGACATGCCCATGTAAGAATAACGCCCTGTAAACAATATAAACATAAATTCTAATTCTAATTTTTAATTAACAATTTTGCACTATCAATTTAAATTTCCTAATCTAAATTTATATAAACAAGTAAGGATATCTTATATTACACTAGTTACATAGACCAAATATGGATAACATAGCTTGATTTCACTTGTATTGAAAGCTATAACTATCGCATATAACTTAATACATAGCTTTTACTAAGCTAAGGGACAAGGCCGAATAAGGCCCTTTCAACAATCTAAACATAAATTTCAATTTTAATCTTTGACTAACAATTTTACATTATCAATTTAAATTTCCTAATCTAAATGTACCTAGATCGAATGCCCAGAACTCCAATGCCCGCCCGCCTGCGGCTCCAACATCCACCAGACCGCCCATCCACCCGACTGCAACAACAATGTGCAACACTATCACCTAACGTTATCACCAACACCAAAGACCGTCACATAGCACTATCATCAACACCAAACAATATCAACTAACCAACAATTTGGAAAAACTATAAGCGATGTGCGGGTAATATATAAACTTTTTTTCGGCCGAAATATTATTTCAGGCAGAATATTTTTTGGTGGAAAAGATGTTACTGGATGAAAAAAATGCTTACGGCTAAAATTGTGCACGAAAATCGAGGGCATTGCCATGGTACCATTCGATTTGACGTTCAAAGGTTCAACCGAAACATGTTTCGGCTGAAAAAAATATTAGTTTGGCCGAAAAAAAATCTTTTAGAATTTTGGAGACCCGATTCTCATGAAAGTGTTACCCACCTTCATGAATTTACCCCCCTCACATATATAGAATAATATGTTTTCCATGTAATAAATGCCAACATTAGTTAATAATGCCTAAATATATTTTCCATGTAATAAAGGTCGACATTAGTTAGTAAGGCCTATTTATTAAATGTGAAGACATCAATGTTCTAGAAATAGAGCTCTGGTTTGTTGTAAGTTTCCCCCTCAAAGAGGCAAGTGAACATTTTTTTCTTTGAATAAAGGTATTATTTAAGATAGTGTACATATCTTAAGACAAAGTTTGATATTTTTATATATAACATTATTTGATGTTAATAGAGCACTCAACACAATTTTGGTGTGTGAAATATGTCTACTCTCCCATTTCTTTACACACATAAGCACCTATTTTTGCTACAAAAGTTTTGAAAAGTAAATTTCCATAATCCAATATTCATTTTCCCATGGTCAACCGTATAACCATTTCCTATTTCCTTTTAATTAGCATTCCTATAGGATAGTACAAAGAATAGTATCAAGAATAAGTGGAAGCTTAAGAGCAATGGATAATCCACAAAAGTTCAACTTTGTTCCCATAATCCAAAGAAGAAGCTAAACATTTTACAAATTTGAATTTTTCTATTTTGACATTACTGGAATATGGTCTAGCAATATTTACCAAAATTGTAATTTTGATTGATAAAATTATTGTTTTTAATGTAAAAATGATTTTGACCCTCTCAAATACTCTTATTATATTTGAATTAGACAATGATAACATTTGATATCTACAATTCCATAAATCTAAAATGATTCTCCCATAATTTTAAGTTCAAATAATAGATTTAGTTTTTACACTATTCAAAATGGACAAAATCATAAAATATTTACAATTCCTACCGTCCAAAATGTTCTTTCAAGATTTTAAGTTCAAATAATCCATTTTCCTTTTACACCATTAAAAAAACAAATTCATAAAAGATTTAAAATACTTACAATAAATATCTCTTTACTTCCCATATCATCCAATCAAAGTCACCTTTACTTCTAACCATCATTTTTATAAACTTTATTATTATTTATGAAAATTAATTAGAAAACAAATTATAAAAATATCACATGTAATATTACATTCTACATCGACCTCGTGCTTGAAATAGAATTGACCCTCGTGCTCCTTTAAAATTTAAACGAAACAACTTATGTGTCGATTATAGGAAATTAGGAACTTGTATATCTTCATCCTACCAGGAGTATATTCATTACTTGGACACCGACTCCGTTTCAAAACATTGTTACTTTCTGGTAAAGGACGCGCATAGGTTTTGTCTGTAACTTTCCCTGTTGTTTTACCTTGAATTTTGAGCGGCGCTGAAAATTTATTTCGAAGTAAATTATCGTTGGTAATGGTTATGTGGATTTTTACATCGAATTTCACATATACATAGTTAATTTTTTTATATTCCTAATATGTTAACTAGTAAGGGGATAACTAATACTGGGTGATATCGATTATTGTGGGGTCATTCATCATTTTATTTAAAGAAAACCGTCAAACTGGTTAGTGGTTTGGAGTAAAGGGGGGTAGAGTTTCCCTTTTATTTAATAACTTTGGGTTTTGAGTGATTAACATGTTTCAGAAAACTAACTTTTAGAAACAATTTAGGTCAAACTCGAAAACCACTTAACACTCCTAAATAATCTTTTGATAAATAATCTCTTTGATACTCCATGCGTTGATCCCTTGACATGACCCGTCAATTTACTTTTCGTTCCTTTATTTTCTTTGTGCCATCACCGCCGACTGCATTTTCATATGAGCGGAGGCCACTTGACCCTAAGTGTCATCGTGAAGAAATCGGACGATGAAATTGTTAGTAAGAATCAGATTCCAGGTTGGGCGTGGAAAGAATCTAGAAATTCAAGAAGGTTTGTCGATCTTCCAGAGATCAAACAACCATTGGCACTCCCATCATTCCCCGCTTTATCTTAATCGTGGACCCCGAGATGCACTCTGCCTTCTCCGACACCTTATCAGCGTCACTGTTGCCTTCTCTGACCATTGAAAATCCGTCGAGCCTTGTCCGTGGAAGAGACTACTCATTCACATTATTTCTGTTTCTGCCGACCAACTCCAATTTTGTCATCGTAGATTCTCCTTCATCTGAAATTCATCTAATCTCACGCGTTTAATTAATCCAATCTTCTCACGCGTTTAATTCATCTAATGTCACGTGTTCAAATTCCAATCATTCAATCTTGTTTAAATTTTGATCTTGTTCAAATTTCAATCATTGATTTTTTTAATAAATATATAATTATAATTAAAATACATTTAGAAACTCTCTATACTAAATCCCAAAAATAATTAATTAAAATAGATAATTACAAACTCTCTATACTAAATCACAAAATAACTGTAGATTTTAACTTTTAACTTAGATCACTAAAATATTATAATTAAAAAAAAAAAAATTATTTTATTAATATTTTTTTTACAACTCTAAAATGAATAAATAAACAATTAAAATATAGCAAAAAGAAATGTGGGATTTACAGAATGTCTCATGAGTTTTTGAAATTATTATTTAATGTATGTTGTATGAATAAATAAACAATTAAAATATAGCCAAAGGGATGTGGGATTTACAGAATGTCTCAGGAGTTTTTGAAATTATTATTTAATGTATGTTGTATGTATGTGAAGTAAATAATTATTTATGAAAATTTTAGTGGTTAAATTTTTTTATTTATTTAATTTTTGTTTATTTTAAAAAAATATTAGTTTTTTTTTAACAGTTTATATAAATTTTATATAATAAATTTATTTTATTTAAAATTTATTATTTTTTTAATGAGTTATTTTAAATCTTTAAAAATTTTAAATTTTTCCCCAAAATTATTTAAAATATTTATGATTTTAAATTAGTAGATTAAATAAAGTTTTTTCATTTCAAAATAAGTGTAAATTCTTCAAAAATTTTAAGATAATTACTTTCTTTTCATATAATAAACTATTTTAAATTTTTTAATTTAAATGTTTTAATTGGAAAAGTTTAGAGGTTGAATTTTGTTTATATGTTAATTTTGCAGATTTTTTCAAAAAGATTTGTTAAAGTATTTTATTTTTAAAATCATCTCAATTTTCTAAAAATTATACAAAATCTTTATAAATTTAAATAATTCTACAAAAACATAGCTAAACTTTGGTGATTTTCATTTTAATTTAATTAATAAAATTCTCTAAAATTTTTACATAATAATTTTTTAAAATTATCTCTAAATTTCTTTTTTGAAAAATCTCCAAAAAAACATACCTCTTACAAATTTTAAAAACAAAGAAAACATTAATATAATCCATTTAAATTTAAATCTAAAAATAATTAATAAAAAAAAATTGAATTGTGAATTCATGGAAATTTTTCATGTAAATACAATGAAAAAATAAAAAAAATAAATTCTCATGTTAATGCAGGGGAAAACTAAAAAAATGTAGTATTTAAAAAGAACTTGCATTTTTCATTTTTCAGCCAAAGGGAAAATGAGAATGAGGTTCATGATTCATGCTACTCGAAGTTTGTAAATTGAATGAAAATAAGGTTCATGATTCATGCTGTGAGAAGTTTGCAAATTGTTCATGGAAAAGTTTAAAAGTATATCTTAATGTTTTTAAGATTAAAATAATTTAGTAATTAAAAATATGAGTAGAATAGAAAATATCAGTAAATGATATTGGTTGTTTTAAAGATTTGTATTTAAAGGTATATGTTAATATTTTTAAGATTAAAATAATAATTAATTGAAAATATGAGGAAAATAGAAAATATCAGTAAATGTTGTTTTAAAGATTTGTATTTTTTTTTTTAATTTTGAAGGTAGAAATATATGTTAGATTAATTAGAAGTCAGGATAGTTAGTTATGGTTGGTTGTTATCTATGAAGATTGGTTGACCAATTATCATTCTTCTAGGAAAATCACTTCCTTGAAATGATTTTTTGGTGGTTTATAGGGGACATACTGCCACTACTCCTGTCAAATGTCTTTGAATTTAGGGTTATTCGCTTGTTTTCATACATGAAAAGAAGATGAGATTTTAATCAATTAAAAGTAATTTTAAATTTTAATAGAAAATAAAAAACACAATTTCAACCTAAATAGTATTTCCAAAATTGTTAATATCTCTTATAATCATCACTGAAACTACATTCAATAAATTTTATAATAACATCACTGAAACTACATTCAATAAATTTTATAATAATTCCATAGATTGAAACCAGAAACCAATTTAATCAAATAACATATAAAAATTTATCATAAAAGTAAAATAAAAATTTCTTTAGCCCATGCCAGGCAGTAAATTAAAACGAACACCGTTCGAGTCAAAACGTCTGTGTAGATTCAGCGACTTGCACGTGAGGAATTAAAGAGATAATCTGTATACTATGTGTTTCCGTGATTTTTGTTTTCCACGTTGAGTACGATCTGTTGCACCATCCAATATCTTAAACCCCGTTCACAAAGAAAAACAAACATACTTAGATGTAATTTTATAATTAATTTTCATTCCGCTCAGAGCGTTTAATTCCATTGACATTTAGTTGTGAAATACTTGTACAAAATATTTTACTGTACATTCTTTGCTCCAAAAATACAAATTAGGTTAGCATAAGGATCGTTAAAAAAAAAATTGTACTCTTTGTTCTTCTCAGTACAATGAAAATCAGGTGATGAAAATCTTCGTTCTTCTCGGTACAATAAAAATTAGGTCATGAAAATCCTCAGTGTGAAGTTATCATTGACCCTCACTGTCACACTGTTTGTCATTCGCCTGCCACTGTCCACTGTTCACTGCAGGGGCCCACTCCGCACACTTTAAGTTCCTTTCACAAGTCTGAGTGGTACAGGGTTGTAATTCTAATGTGAAAGCCCAAACTAAACAAACAAGTGGACTCAACTACCCTGCACATATATCTCGCTGGCTTTTTGTTTAGGCGTACCTTAAACCACTAGATAGACTTCGTGGAATTTAATCCTAGATGGGGCCATTGAAAAACAACTTACATCAATGTTCCAAAATAAGCATTTATGAAAATATAGTTTTATTGGTGTGTAAGGTTTGCTCATGGTTTGTTAGTTTGTGAAAATTTATGTGTAGATTGCTATTTAATTTGTTAATAAAAAACAATTTAAATTAATATTCCAAAATAAATATTTATGAAAAAAATTATTTTATTTGTGTGTAAGGTTTGTTTATGATTTGTTACAGTGTTTGTGAATTTATGTGTAGCACACCCATTTCGGGACTCTGGGCTTTTACTTGCTCTCTGATACCAAACTGTAGCACACATTTTCTGCTACTAAGGTTTAATCGCTCTTAAAAGAAGACTATAACACCACTTTGTACATAATTCATACAGATGTTATTTAACCCACATGTATTTAAACAATAAACACATTCAACACAGAGTATTCATATGAATTACTACCATAATCAGCAAGCAATTAGCTTTTCATATTAATTCATATACACAGCGGAAAACATGATACATAAGCAGCACAGTCATGCAAAACATGATTAAAGCATAATCAAATACTTATCTTTGCAACGGTGGCAGTTTCACCAACCAAGTGCAGGCCTTCCACGAACCTCCCAGCCTTAGACCACACTGCTCATCAGCTCAATAGTGGGTCACCCCCGAGCTGGGACTAAGCTCCACCCCAAAGCAAGGAATCCTAGGCTAGGATGAGGTTACAAGGAAAACAACACATAATGACTGGAAGGATTCTTCCCAAGATGCCATCTTACGCCCACTACTCCCAAACTCTCATTCCCCACATGCATGTTCCGTCAGGGAATATACACCTTCACAAGCACAGTCCATCGATGCTACACCTCCCTCTCTGGGTCTCAGCAACAGGCTAGATTAGGAAATCTCAGAGCCCGAAGATGCTGCTGGACATTCTCTGAAAGAAACCACTTCCTAGCAAACTCTCTCTCCTGGAAAGAGTTGCTCACAGGACTGACAACCTGCCTCTTCCAACAAAAATCACCTCCCTCACCTGGAGAGAGGTTTCACACAGGTTCGACACAGACTTACACTGGCCAGTAAGCCCCGTGCAGTCCAGCGCTGCGTGGCCACAATAGTCAATTGGGAACACAGACACAGGGTTCCCAAACTGGTTCAACAAACACGGGATAGTCTTCACAGTTTTGGTTTCGGGATTGCACGAGGTGTGCAGAGATCCCACGCACAGGCTCCAACTGTTCAGACAAAAGATGTACCGGCTATCCCCGAAATCAACACAAGCTTTTCGGCTTTCAGGGTTGCACCCTGGGTATTCTTGCAGAGGTCAGACCGTTCATGTTTAGACAGTCAGGTGGAATGGAGGAGCGAGAGCCTTCACGGCTTACCTCGTCTGTTTTATTTGCATGCATTAGGGTGGACACTTGTCACCCTTGAAACTGCATGCGTTCCTCGACATGCATTACCTTTCTCATAGTTAGGAACTTAGGATAAACATAAATGACATATGTTCTTTTATAATAATAATAAAATATTATTCCCAGGCTTAAGCCCACTAGTCTCAACACTTAGCCCATTTTCCCACCTTCTAGCCCCTAATTCCTTGCCCACTCTGTGGATGCTCAGTCCCCCTTCACTCATTCATCGTGGTTGGTCTGCACCTGGTGGTGTTTATATTTTATTAAATGTTCTGCATACATACAAGTACAACAGCAGGCTCCTGGCCTTCAACACTTAGGCTCCCTAGCCTAATAACACATAAGCCTCTAGCTTATAAGAACTCGGCTCACCAGCCTATAAATCATCATTATAATTCTTTTCAGAACATGGTTCACTACGGGGCTCGGCCTTGGGGACACTATAATTCCCCTCCCCTTATTTTTGCACTGTCCTCAGTGCAACTTTACACAACATCTGCAAGCTTTTCAAAAAATTTCAAAAAGATGCGGGTACTTTGCCTGCATAACATCTGCATGCTCCCATGTCGCGTCCTCAGGATCGTACCAGGTCCACTGGACCTTTACAAGATATATAGCTCGATTCCGAAGTTGTTTTCTTTCCCTATCCAATATGCGCACAGGATGCACTTGCAGGACACCTTCTGGTTCCACCTGAATCACATTCCAATCGATAACATGATTAGCATCAGGTACATAGTTCTTAAGTAGTGAAACATAAACACATTATGTACATTCATGGATGCAGGTAATGCAAGCATGTATGCAACTGGCCCAATCCTTTCCAAGATCTCAAATGGCCCACAAAATCTTGCTGCCAACTTGGCGCAACTTCCCAGCTTGAGGGAACTCCTGTTAGTTTTCACTTTCAGGAAAACATGGTCACCCACTTTGAATTATCTATGGGTTTTGTTACTATCAGCGTAACTTTTCTGCCTGTCCTGGGCAGCTTTTAGATTATGTTTAATTATTATCATTTGATCTTCCATCTCTTTGAACAGTTCAGGCCCAACTACTACTCTGTCAACTGAATTATCCCATCTCACTAGAGTGTTGCACTTTCTTCCATAAAGCGCTTCGAATGGGCTCATCTTCAATGATGCATAATATCCATTATTGTAGGCGAATTCTACCAAATGCAGGTAGTCTTCCCACCTTGATGGTTTATCCATCACATACATTCTTAGCATGTCTTCTATTACTCTGTTTACTCTCTCTGTCTATCCATCAGACTCGGGATGATACGTTGTACTAAAGTTCAGATTCGTTCTGAATCCTTTGACCAGTCCTTTCCAGAAATTCGAAGTGAATTTTGGGTCTCTATCAGACACAATTGTCTTAGAAATTCCATGCAAGCGTGCAACTTCTTTTAATAAGATATCAACAACATCTGCTGCTCTGTGGGTGGTTTTCAGTGGAATAAAATAGACATCTTTAGTAAGCTTGTCCACCACCACCATGATTGAATCATGTTGCTTGCTTGTTCTGGGTAGTCCGGTGATAAAATCCATTGTTACCACATCCCATTTCCATTCAGGAATAGGTAAAGGCTGCAGCAACCCTGTTGGGTACCTATGCTCAGCCTTAACCTTTTGACACTCCATGCATCTTGCGATGTATTCAGTGATTTCTTTCTTCAGACTCAGCCAAAAATAATGGCTTTTGACTGTTGCCACAGTCTTCTCATATCCAGGATGTCCAGCATAAGCCACGTTATGCAACTCCTTTAGAATTTCTAGCTTCAATTCTCGGACATTGGGTACATACACTCTGTTTTTATACAGAAGTAAACCATTAGTTCCCAATGTGTAACTTTCCTTGGTCTGTGGTCTCTTACGCTGTTGTAGCTTTGCTACAAGATTTTTGTACTGCAAATCAGCATTTGCAGCCTCCAAAATTCTGTCTTTCATCTCAGTCTGGTACATGCTAATGGTTGTAGCATGTAATTCGTGCACTTTTCTGCTGAGTGCATCAGCCACCTTATTTTATTTCCCTTTGATATGCTTGAGATCAAAGTCATATTCGCACAGAAACTCCAGCCATCTGATTTGTCTGGCATTTAAGGTCGACTGATCAAATAAATACTTTAGACCGTTATGGTCTGTTCTCAACTCAAATCTCTTGTCCATGAGGTAATGTCTCCATTTCCTCAAGGCCTGGACGATTGCTGCCAACTCTAAATTGTGAGTGGTATAATTCTTCTCATGTTCCTTCAACCTTCGGGATTCATAAGAAACTACAAATCCCTCTTGGCTGAGAACTCCTCCCAGCCCCTCCTTACATGCATCTGTGCAAACTACGTAATCCTTGTTTGGATCTGCAATCTTCAAGATTGGAGGACTAGTTAACAGCTGCTCGAATCATTGGAAGCTACTCTCACATTCTTCAGTCTACTGGACCTTCTTCCCCTTCCTTTGCAAGGAAGTGATAGAATGAGCTATCCTTGATAATTCGGCTATAAACCTCCTATAGTAGCCTGCCAGACCCATAAAAGATCTAACTTCTTCCACATTCCTTGGCACTGGCCATTCTCGAATGGCATGTACCTTTTTAGGATCCACAGTGCTCCCTTCTTCAAATATTATATGTCCCAAGTAATGGATCTGCCTTTGGTAAAATGAGCACTTGCTCAGTTTTGCGTACAGCTGGTGTTCTCTCAACACCTGCAACACTATTCTCAGGTGTTGTTCATGTTCTTCCTCTGTCTTGGAATACACCAACATATCATCTAGGAAGACTATGACAAACTTGTCCAAGTAATCTCTGAACACTCCATTCATTAAGCACATGAAAACAACAGGCGCATTGGACAATCCAAACGGCACCACTGTGAAATCATAATGACCATACCTTGTTCTAAAGGCGGTCTTCCTGATGTCCTCATCCTTTATTCTCACTTGGTGATATCCTGATCGGAGATCTATTTTCGAAAATATTTTCGCATCCTTCAACTGATCAAAAAGATCGTCAATCCTTGGCAGAGGATATTTGTTCTTGACAGTGCCCTTATTCAACTGCCGAAAATCAATGCACAGCCTCAACGTCCCATATTTCTTCTTCACAAATAGGACCGGGGCTCCCCAAGGTGACATACTGGGGCAAATGTAACCTTTCTTTAATAGCTCTTCGAGCTGCAATTGCAACTCTTTCAGTTCTGGTGTACTCATTATATAAGGAGCCTATTAAACTTGAGATGCTCCTGGCATCAAATTTATAGAGAAATCGATGTCCCTCCTCGAAGGTAGTCCAGGTACCTCCTGAAATACATCCTTGAACTCCTTGAGTACTTCATGATCTTCGAGATTTGATACTACATCTCGAGATGCTTCTTCCACCCGAGTTGCATATAATTGACAGCCTTTCCAGTAACATTTCTTCAGTTGCATAGTTGAGATTTCCCTTATAGCCACGACTCTGGGAGTTCCTTGGACTATTACCTAATTTCCCTCTTCGTTCAGGCATGTAAACCTCTTGTAACGACAATCCAGAAGGGCATGGTGCTGGTCCAACCAGTCCATCCCAATTAAGCAATCGTATGAGCTTAAAGGCACAATGTTCAATTCAGCATTAGTGTTCATTCCTTTCATGTCCACTGAACATGACTTAACCAATTCAGTGACCTTCCTCTTGGTCCCTGTGGCCAACTGCACTAACCAAGACTTCTCATGTTTGTTCCTCGTTAGATGCAAAATTTCGACCACTCTAGGATCTACATAACTATGGCTAGCCCCTGAATCAATTAAAATAACAAGTGGTCGGTTGTTGATCGTACCTTCCACTTCAATCATGTGTGATTGAAATTATGCTTGCTTGTTGCTTAGGGCTGCGTAGATCCTCGGCATTCTACTGCCCATATCCTCCACTGTTTCAACTTGCTGAATAGTATGTACAGTTCTCGCCTTACCATTTTTAAGGGGACAATCTCTGTACTTGTGGTTTCCTTGATAGCCCCAACACTGAATGGGTGTCAGTCTCTGTCTTTGTGCTCCCTCTTCAATCCTTCTCAGCTCTCTAAATGATGGCTATCCCTGAGGAGTGTTTCTGAAAAAGAAAGGCTTGATTCCCTTCTACCTCTGTTCCTTCTTAAACTTCCTCTGATCATTCCAAGCCTTCCGAAGGATAGGCCTTTCTCCTTGTTGTTCATACAAGCATTTATCCTTTCTTATTGTTTCTTCCATCATCTTAGGGTCATCATATTGAATCTTGTCACTCATGGAAGGTGGTAGTCCACTCAGATATCTCTGAATCTTGACAGCCTCATCTTTGATGAATGGAACATACTTCAGTAGTTCTAGGAAACTTCGTTCATATTCATCAATGGTCATACTGCCCAAGTTGAGTTCGAAGAACTCCTTCATCTTTCTGTCATAGTATCTTTTAGTCAGGTATTTATTCTCAAAATAACTCTTAAATTCCTTCCAAGTGACCTCTTTCTCTTTGATGTGTTGCACTTGCACTAACTAATCCCACCACATGGATGCTTTTCCTTTCAATTGGTACATTGCAATTCTTCCTTCTGCATGGGAAGAATAATTCTGCAGTTGAAAGTATTTCTTTATGCCCAACAACCATGTCTCGACATCTTCCTCCTTCTTATGTTCTCCATCGAATGTTGGAGGTTTAATCTTATTCATCTCTCCTTTCAATTCCTCCCTTCCAGATTTTCGATGTTTTCTGGTAGGGGACGGGCTTGAACTACTGCGTGTTTTCCTATCAGAATGTCTTTGGGAGCGACTAAGATGTCGGCTACCACTCCTCGACCTACTTCTTCTCCCATGGGTTCTGCGACTCTCCGTCGTACTTGAGTCTCTTCCCTTCTCGAGTTTCTTCTCTATTCTTTCCAGGCTCTTCAAAAATTTTAAGTTTAATGCACCCTACCGATCCCTGACTTTAATGAGCTTTCGGCTATCATCTAGGCGAGCCTGGGCCTCTCTTTGCAATCCTTCAATGACTTTAATTATGTTTCCTTCCTTATCCTTCTCTTTTCCATGACCAATGGAGTTCGATCCTTTGATTCCCAGGTTAACATCATTTCCTTCTTGTTCGTCTTCTAGTTCGGGGGTAATCTGCACCTTTCCCCACTCCATACTCGGCATTGGTTAATTGGAGTTCTATCCTCTGTTGAACTCTGCACATGCACTGTGCAATTAAATTCAAAGTTTTTCAGGTCATTACTCCTTTGGAATAATCCATAACATTTATAAGCCAATACGAACAAGAACAAAAGACATTTTGATTTAATTAAGTTTTTCATTGAGCTCTCGTTCGATTCTGCAATTTTCAGGACTTCAGAACTTTGGAATTCTCGGTCCACGAAGATCTGACAGTTAAATATTCGTAACCCAAGTCACCCTTTTCGCAACTCGCACCATTGTGAGTTGTGGCATCCAAACCTAGTACCTCCCTTTCACGAAACCTTGAGAAGCGATGTTGACTTTTCTCCTCTCGTTCTCGCTACTTCGTGACTTCGTGAGTTTCAATGTCGAGCTTTCATGCCCTTATATCGCGAGTTCCCAAAATTGTGAATTACTTTATCCTCTGGGCCCACAGCACAGTTGTCGCCCTTCACCATCGTGGCATGTGGTACGTTCAGAAGGCCCCACGTCGCTTTTAACGACGTCATCGGGTCCCACCTCTCTTGCTTCTCTTCTCGACCCACTGGCACGTGGTACATCTCCATGTGTCCACATCCATTCCAAGAAAAATCCAACGGTCAGATCTTTCTCAGATATTCGGTGCAGATCCTTTCAGCGTTTTGGGCTTCCAAACGCCGATGTGCTCTAACTCCCGTTAGCCCTTCGGGCTAGACTCGTGGTTCACACGACCTCCCCTTATATGACCACAGTCATACCTCTCTATCGGGGTTTCGGACTTTCCAATGTCGAAGCACATATGTCCTCAGGATTCGCGATTCCCCGAACCCTGATTTCTCGATGGATGAATTGTTGGAAATATTGTCATTGATGGCAAAGGATGAGGCAAAGGAAGAAGAAGAGTTTTCATGTAATAAAATCAGTGTATGGTTGAAGTTTTGGATAGGCGCGTATGATCACTGAAGAGGGTCGTCGACAGCCGTCAGATTTGTATAAGCTGCGAGGGAGATAAGCCATCGGGAGATCGGAGTTCTCAAGGTCGTGAGAACTGGGACATTGAAAGTCTCGAAATCCTGACATAATCGGGACCATCCATTTGGAAGGATGTGTGGCAGCGATCGGGCGCCACCGGGAGAAGCTCGACAGGAGGCTTCATCGGAGAATCGGGAATCGGAGTTTCGCGAGTCCCGTGAACAATTGCATCAGACATCGCGAAATCGTGATATGCGATTTCCCAATAAGGCAGATAGTGTGTGGGCCACCCTAGAGGACAGGTGGTAGGTCAAAGGCCGGGAGCCGTCGGAGGACCAGCATATCGAGAATCGACAAATCGGTATTCCCATGGACGAAGGATCGGGGAAATCCCTAGAGGAAACCCCAACACAGAATCTGAATCGTCCATTCGGTGGGACGCGTGTCAGGAGTACGGAGGAAGTCGGGGATCGACATATCATGGGTCAAAGGGGCGTATGCACATTGACATCGTAAACCCCGAAACCCCGACGAGAGGTATGGTGGCGGTCACGTGATAACAGGTCACATGGACCATTTTGTAGGTGGAAGGGGCTAAAGCTCGGGAAAGGAGCACATCGGGAATCAGGATTTGTAAGAGAAAAGAACAATGAACACCAAGAATGCTGAAACCCGAAAGGTGCGCATAGGTTTAATTCAAAATTTTTATGTGGGACCCGATTTCCCTAGAGCAATAAATATGGACCCAGAGCAATAGGGACGATTAGCGTTGAATGGTTTTGACCCATGGTATTAAGAAGGGGTCGATGCCCTTTTCTAGGAGTGATTTGCAAGAAAAGGTGGGCGGTAAGGATTTTGATAGGCAACATGGGTCTTTTTGCAGGATGTGGAGGCCAGTTTTTGATAGTAGGGACATCTACAGGTTGCTAAGGTCATTTGTGCAGGCTGCAGGGAAGGTTTGAGGGGGGAGGAACTTGATTGTGGAAGTTGGGTGGAAAATCTATATTGACATAGAATTCTCTGCAGTGGGTTTAGAAACTAGGAGAGCGGAGGCATCATTTCCAGGTTTATTGTCTTGTTTAATGTATGTTTAGGACGCTTTTGCAGCTGCCTTGCAGTCAATAGATCTGTGTTTCCTTTAGATATAATTGCAGTTGTTGTCATAGCCACTGGAAAATTGTGTATTGATGTGATTTCGAGATACAAGTCTTAATAAGATGCCAGAACTGTCTCTTATAAAAGAAGATGATGGCCAGCGCATAGAACACATGTGAATCCGGGGTTGAAACTGCCTGATCCAGTGTGAAAATTGATGAAACACGGTCAGCAGCGAGTCTGAGGGTTAAAGCCTTTAGTAGAAGCATCCTACCAGTAGAAACTGGTGCTATCTTCAGGGGGTTGAAGCTTCCTTCCAGGAAAGGCTGGTAAATGAGAGAAGGTTGCAGCCTTCTGCAGGTAGAAGCCTATGTACTAGTATGAGTCTGCACTAGCACAATGTTGTAAAACATTTTCTTAATAATAATTATTGAAGACAGAGACAACGACAACGGTGGTTTTCTCCCGATTTGGGTTTCCACCTTAAATCCTGGTGTTCATGTGTCTTACTCATGTGCGTTAGTTTATTTTGTTATTACTGCACTGAATTACTGCTTAATAGACATCTGATGAATGAAGAAATTCATAATAAGATATCTGGATGCACTCTTGTTTTCTTAAGACTATACAATACCTGGTCTCTACAAAGTAGCATAAGGTTTTCAGTGAAAGAAAAGAGAAAATCAATTGATTGCTCAAAATACTGATTCAACCCCCCCCTTTCAGTATTTCTCAACATGAATGTCTTTCCGGAACTTTCCCGAATGCCTCGATCTCGGCCACGCATCCCCAAGAATGGACGGTCCTCATCGCTTCTTTCTATTTCGCGATTTCTAATGCTCCGGGTGCCTTGTCTTCAGGATTCGAAAAACGTCGAACCCCGATATGCCGATGGGCTCCCAATCTTGCAACTTGCAATTCCCCGATGAAAAAGTTCTATGTCAACTCAAAACCCCGGTAGCCGATATACCGATGGGTCGCTCGATCTCCGCCACATGTCCCAACTGTTGGACGGCTCAGGACTTCGCCTAGTGAAAGGTAAAAAAAACACTCACCTATGTGAGTCCGAGTGTCCGGATCTCTGAATTGGACGATCGCGCGACACACGTCCTTCCTTATACTGATGGCTTAGATGTCCTCTCACTATTGCGGAACTTGAAATGTCCCGACCTTCTCGACCTCGAGAACTCTGTTATCCCAAACGTCGATATCCTGATAAGCCAACTCCTTTTGGGACTTTCACCCTCCTGTTCACGAAGCTTTAAAACTCTGTGCAACTCTCTACCGATTCGACGGATGTCGGGTATTTTTCTCAAGATCTGACGGCTCACAAGGGTTCACCTTCCTTCCCGAACAGATCCTAGAGCTTCCACACCACCGGTGTGGAGTCCTCTCTCCCTGTGGACTCATACCACAATGGGTGCGGTTTCATAACGCCGCTATACCTCCCGAGATTTTAAAACGTGTCAAGTAACTCCTTGACATTTTGGATTAAACCAGGGTCTGAAATTGGCCTTCCAGACCCAATTTATCCTCTCATTCTCGGTCCAAAGAACGCTCCACTGGCCCATCTAGGCTCAGTGTCGAAACCTTGGCTCTGATACCAAACTGTAGCACACCTATTTCGGGACTCTAGGCTTTTACTCACTCTCTGATACCAAACTGTAGCACACCTTTTCTGCTACTAAGGTTTAATCTCTCTTAAAAGAAGACTAGAACACCACTTTGTACATAATTCATACAGATGTTATTTAACCCACATGCATTTAAACAATAAACAAATTCAACACAGAGTTATTTAACCCACATGCCATAATCAACAAGCAATTAGCTTTTCATATTAATTCATATACACAGCAGAAAACATGATACATAAGCAGCACAGTCATGCAAAACATGATTAAAGCATAATCATATACTTATCTTTGCAATGGTGGCAGTTTCACCAACCAAGTGCATGCCTTCCACGAACCTCCCAGCCTTAGACCACATTGCTCATTAGCTCAGCAGTGGGTCACCCCCGAGCTGGGACTAAGCTCCACCCCAAAGCAAGGAATCCTAGGCTAGGCTAAGGTTACAGGGAAAACAACACAGAATGACTGGAAGGATTCTTCCCATGATGCCATGTTATGCCCACTACTCCCACAATCTCATTCCCCACATGCCTGTTCTGCCTGGGAGTATACACCTTCACAAGCACAGTCCATCGGTGCTACACCTCCCTCTTTGGGTCTCGGCAACAGGTCAGATCAGGAAGTCTCAGAGCTCGAAGCTGGTGTTGGACACTCTCTGGAAGAAACCACTTCCCAGCAAACTCTCTCTCCTGGAAAGAGTTGCTCACAGGCCTGACAACCTGCTTCTTCCAACAACAAACACCTCCCTCACCTGGAGAGAGGTTTCACACAGGTTCGACACAGACTTACAATGGCCAGTAATCCCCGCGCAGTCCAGCGTTGTGTGGCCACAACAGTTAATTGGGAGCACAGACACAGGCTTCCCAAACTGGTTCAACAAACACGGGATAGTCTTCACGGTTTTGGTTTCGGGATTGCACGAGGTGTGCAGAGATCCCATGCATAGGCTCCAACTGTTCAGACAAAATATGTACCGGCTATCCCTGAAATCAACACAGGATTTTCGGCTTTCAGGGTTGCACCTCGGGTATTCTTGCAGAGGTCAGACCATTCCTGTTCAGACAGTCGGGTGGAATGGAGGAGCGAGAGCCTTCATGACTTACTTCGCCTGTTTTATTTGCATGCATTAGGGTGGACACTTGTCACCCTTGAAACTACATGCGTTCCTCGGCATGCATTACCTTTCTCATGGTTAGGAACTTAGGATAAACATAAATGGCACATGTTCTTTTGGAATAATAATAAAATATTATTCCCAGGCTTAAGCCCCCTAGGCTTAGCCCCTAGGCTCAACACTTAGCCCCTTTTCCCACTTTCCAGCCCCTAATTCCTTTCCCACTCTGTGGATGCTCAGTCCCCCTTCACTCATTCATCGTGGTTGGTCTGCACCTGGCGGTGTTTATATTTTGTTAAATGTTCTGCATACATACAAGTACAACAACAGGCTCCTGGCCTTCAACACTTAGGCTCCCTGGCCTAATAACACATAAGCCTCCAACTTATAAGAACTCAACTCACCAGCCTATAGATCATCATTACAATTCTTTTCAGAACATGGTTCACTATGGGGCTTGGCCTTGGGGACACTACATTATGTGTAGATGATATTTTTCCTTTTGAGTAATTTTGTTAATAAAAACAATTATATTAATGTTTCAAAAATAAACATTTATGAAAATGTTTATTGGTGTGTAAGGTTTGCAAAATTAGTATTTATGAAAAGTTTTATTGGTGTGTAAGGTTTGCTTATGGTTTGTTCCATTGTAGTGAATTTATGTGTAGATTGTTATTTTTCCTTTGGAGTAATTTGCTGATGAAAAACAACTTACATCAATGTTCCAAAATAAACATGTATGAAAAGTCTTATTTGTTTGTAAGGTTTGCTTATGGTTTGGTTAGTGTTTGTGAATTTATGTGTAGATTGCTTTTTTCCTTTTGAGTAATTTGTTTATATTAGCAGTATTGTTTACTTTGACATTTCCAATAAAAAGATTTTATGTTGTTTTCAATTCCTTAATTTACAATATCACATTATGAAATGTGATCTTTTCAATTTTCATGGAGTCATGCTTGTTTTCAATTTCCATGGAGTCATGTTTTTTGTTGGCATTTTTTTTTAGATTGAGGTATATTTGTAGTATCCAATTTTTTTTTATCATTATCTTTATTTTACATTTTACTTTTACTTGGATTATTATTGTTCTACCTTACTTTTAACCAATAGTAAGGAGAGTTAGTTACAAAAATCAACATCCTAGAGTGATTTGAATAAATATAGGATTACTTTCTCATGGTTGGTTATTTATTTGGATGAAGATAGGATTCTTTTCTCATAGTTGATTATTTTCTTTTGCAGCAACTTCATTAATAGATTTGCAACTTCACTAATAGATTAGAGTGTACTTTATATATATATTTCACAACATCTCTGAAACACTACACATCTAAATTTATAATTGAAGTGTATTCTCAAAATTCCATTACATTGGATTGTTATCATAATTCCTTCCATGGGATATTATAGATAAGACACAAGATAAATATATATATATATTACTGAAACCATTATATAAAATCAAGTTTATTGACTTTTCAATCAATCATATAAATCTATGTATAATCAATTTTGCCTAATAATGAAAAACTCCTTACACTTCATCATTAAATTCAACCTCTTCAATAAATTTTGTTTTATATATCAATTAATATCAAATAATATATATTAAATTTAATATGGACAATAACCATAAATATATTTAAAATTAATTATAATTCAACCATATTATCTACAACATAGTACCATACACACACACATATATATATATTCTACAATTAAGATACCAATATGTCCAAAATGATTGGACATAAAATTTCTCAAATCTATGGTTATTATGAGTTAACAAATTACAAAAATTAACAATGTCATTTAAATATTAGGAAATTAAGACATAATGTGTTCATAAATGTATGTGTTTTGTCCATCACTTTTTTAGTATCACAAAGATTACATAATCTTTCTTAGTGAAAAATTTCTTCTATTTTAATGTAAAGCTTATGAAAGTTTGTTTTTATTTTAATATTGTTCATTTTCCTCTTCAAACTAATTATATATTAATTATCCAATTATCAATATTTTAGAAAAAATAATATTTATTTATTGTTGAGATGGAAAAGATGTAGATGTGGTGTCCAAGGGTTAATGTTGGGAAATCCCTCATGTCAATTAAAGTGTTTTCATGTCCTCATTTTTGGATTCCCTTGTTTTATAGTAGAAGGATTTTTGTAGCTTGTCAGTTGAGAAAAATGAGTAAAAAAGGGGATCATTTAATGTGACTGAGTTAGGAGATATTATATTATTAAAGTGACATTATGAAAAGTAAAGTAACTTTTCATTAATAATTTACTTAATTATTATTAAAGTGACTTTTAATAGTAAAGAGAGAATTAGAGGGAAAATAATAACCATATTTGATTTAGGAAAAAAGGAGAAAGATTTAGAAGACTGATTTACTAAAAAAAAAAAAAAAANGAAAAATTCTAGAAGGTGTGGAGGAAATATATAGAAGGGGCTGGAAAAATAGAAAAGAAGGGTAACTCCTCACTTCACATTATTATGGTTTGATATCTTATTGAGTATTGTTGTAGCCAATGTTTTAGTTGACGTATTGGGCAAAACTCTTCCATTTTTAACGTATCTATCCTACCCATTATTATGGTTTGATATCTTATTAAGTTTTATTGTAGCCAATATTTTAATTGATTTATTGGGCAAAACTCTTCCATTATTAACGTATTTATTCTAGCTAAATAAGGAAGAAGATCTATCCAAAATCTTCATTGAAGATTCATACCGTATATTTGACAAATATATATATATATATATATATATATATATATATATTAATAAAATACATGCAAACTATTTGTGATAATTTGTCAACCAAATTAAAACATGAATGATATAAAAACATTATTTTTCTTCTATCATAACTGCCTTCACTTCTTCCAAATGACGCTCTCATTCGGGATGGCTGAGGCAACTCACAACCGTATGTCATTTTTAAGAAAGTTGATAATTGATATAATCCCCATCGAACTGTTGGTAAGAATCTTCCCGGTGAGGTCTTGAAAAAATCTCAAAAATCAACCTTGTTGGTCGATCTTCCAACAATAATCTGTGTTAATTAGGCATCTTAATAATTAAGAGACGCAAAATGATATGCCCGAGAGCTATATATGTTAATTTTGGTCTTGGACATTACTAAATTTATCTCTCACAAACATTGCATATTTTTAATTAAATATACATGGCTAAGTGTAACTCAAGGATTAAACCTCATACTCATCAACTATTTAACTATATGGGATTCCACATTATTCATAGGAAAAGTAAAAAAAATTCTCGTATTTTTATTTTTAAAATAAATGACATATTTTTAAGATAACTCTTGCTGATACACCCTGCATATACCTTATATATCTACGGAGTTGCCGATGTCATGTCCACGTGTCATTTTACATGGCCACTTATGATGTTAACATGGTCTGCCTTGTTTAACATGGTGGCCACTCGACGCTAAGTGTCATCATGGACAAATTGGACTATGAATCTATCCCCCCATTGTTAGTAAGAATCCAGGTCAGGCCGCAAAAGAATCTAGAAATTCAAGAAGGTTTGTCGATCTTCCAGAGATCAAACAACCATTGGCACTCCTATCATTCTCCACTTTATCTTACCCTCTGGGCCCCAAGATGCACTCTGCCTCTCACCGACACCTTATTGGCGTGAATGTTGCCTTCTCGTTAGTCCGTGGAAGAGACTACTCATTCACATTATTTCTGGTCAAACTGGTATGGATTGTTCATGAGCAAGCTCGGCCTGGCTGCCTGGAAAAGAAGACCTGCCGAAGGTAATGCAGTGCTTCGACAATGAAGTAAGAATAATAGATATAGGATCCTGGCCGATCAACCCAGCCAGTGAGGTTCTGATAAACCCCCTTATCTAATGGTTGGCCTGTTTGTTGTTGGCTTTTGGAGCTCTAAGCTTAGCTTTGTGTTTCAGAGTAGGAATCATTAAAATTATAAAAACATCCAATTCATTTAATTTATCTAATCTTATGTGTCAAAAATTTTAATGTTTGATTTTTCTATCACAGGACTAAAACGAATCAAAAAAATAGAATAGCAATACAATTTTGATACAAAATCACAAAAATACAATAGATTTTAATTTTTTATCTTTCAAAATCATTAAAATTTAAATTGAAATGCACTTTCTACACTCCAACAATTTCCAGTGTAACAAAAAAATATTTTAATGTTATTCATAAATAAAATATTTCAATTAAGTAAAATAATTATCTTTCTTTATATATGGGTGAGTGAAAGCTAATTAACATGGATAGATTATTCAAGGTATTTTTACAATGAATTTGAATATGGTGTAAGAAGATGAAATGTAGGAAATTGAATTAGCTTTGGGAATATACAACTTTTATTCATAGAAATTGTGAACAACTATGCCAAATTTGATTTTTTCTAAGAGTAGTATCTTATTTTTCCAACAAAATATAATGTATATGCCTTTGTTCATTTATGTGTTGAGTTCCTTAACGATAAACTTATATACTTGTAGAGAACCCATTTTTTTGTGGGGTGTATTTTTTGGAAATATACAATATTAATTTATATATTTTTAAATTTATCAAAGTCAACATATCTGTGAAATTAAAACTTCTTTTATTAGTGCAGGCTAAGAGGATCTTAACATGATCAAAACAATTGTTTTTTTTAGAATGTCCATGTGTTCCTAAAGTTCTCACGCTCTATAGGAATGTGCATGTGTTTCTAAGAGCATGGAAGTGCTCTTATAAGTTATTTTTTCTTTGTCATTCACC
>ML784375.1:735863-751125 GCA_009831015.1 Picea engelmannii | reverse complement strand
TTCTCATTCTACCTCCCTCCCTATCTCTCTTCATCTCACTCTCGACCTCTCTTCTGCTCTTCCTAGATCTGTCCCTCCCTCCCCTTCTCTCCCTCCCATGTCTCTCTCTACCCTATCCCTATATCTCTCCATCTCACTCTCTAGATCTTGTCTACTCTTGTTGGATCTTTCTATCCCTCACCATATCTCCCACTCCCTCCCTCTCTCGCTTTCATGTACTCCTCACCCCCTAACTCTGTATCCCCCTCCATTTCTCTCTCATTGTATCCCCCTCCCTCTATCTCCTCTACTCTCCCCCCATTTCTCTCTTTATATATCTCTATCCCCCCCCCCTCTATCTTCCCCCTTCCTCTCACACTAAGTCTCACTCTCCGTCTACCCCCTCCTCCCTCTCTCTCACTTCCCCTCCCTCCTACTATCTCTCCACTCTCTCCCCCTCACTTTGTATCACACTTCCTCTCTCTCCCCCAATATTCCCCCCTTTCTATATTTACCTTTGTCTTTCACCCTTCCCTCCATATCCCCCCCTTCCTCTCACTCTCTCTTTACCTCATCTCTTTGTCTCCCTCTCCCTCCTTGTCATACACTCAAACACTCCCTATCTATCCCCTCTTGCTTTCTCTTTCTCCCCCCTCTCACACTCACAAATTATCTCTCTAACCCCCTCCTCCCTCTCTTGCCCCCTCCCTCCCACTATATCTCCTCTCTTTATCTATTACATATAACACCTCTTTCTCTCTCTCTATCTCTCTCCCTCTCTCTTTATTAGTCTCACCCTCACTCTCTCTCTTTCCCTCTTCTCTCTCCCTCCCAGCCTCCTTCTCTTTACCCATAGATTTACCTCCCTCTCTCTTTGTACATCTCACCCTAGACCACTATTCTACTATTGTTGTATCCCTCCATCCTCCCCTTCTCTCCCTCCTCCCTCTCTCTCTACCCCCCAGCTCTCTTTCCATCTCACTCTCTATTAGCATCATTATTTTTAGGGTAGAGTTGGAGGTTTGTTCATAGTTAGCAAAGTCATTCCTTGGTCTTAGAAAGACCAATGCATTCCTAACTGCGTCATAGTGTGTTTGTGTGTTTTGTCTCTTGATATGATCCAAGGTCCTTGGGCCATTGATCAAATGAAGGATAATATGTATGTCAAATTCGATTCATAATTCTAGGAAGGAAAGTCATGTCAAAGGCATCATTGATCACCATCACATCTGATGAGATCAGAAAAAAGGGAAATGATCACATCTCATGTCATTTGTACCTTGGCAACTAAAAACATGTGTGCGTTGTGCAAATTTGTTGCACAAGTTACTTGAAACAACTTGGGAAGTATCATCACCTAAAAAAGGTACTTTCCCTTTCAAAATCTCTACCTATCAACTCATACATGCCTCTTCACTACCTTTTATCCATTTTCATGCATCCTTGACCTGTGATTTGGATTTTTTCCCTCTTGAGTAAGATCCAAGAATCTTCTACTACACAATCTCTATTGTTCTCTATGCAAACTCTATATTTCATTCTTCACTACACATCCCATATTCAATTGTTTGTTGTGTAAAATTCATTTAATCCTATTTTATCCATGCTACTAAGCCTCGTTCACAAAGAAAAACAAACATACTTAGATCTAATTTGATGATTAATTTTCATGTAATCAAAGATTTTTTGTTACATGTAGGATTCAAAAGATTTCCATTAACATTTCGTTCTTCTCCGTACAATGAAAATTAGGTGATGAAAATCATCTAAGGTTATCATTAACCCTCACTACCACCCTGTTTGTCATTCGCCTGCCACTGTTCACTGCAGGCGCCCACTCTGTACACTTTAAGTTCCTTTCACAAGTCTGGGTGGAACGGGGATGTAATTCTAATGTGAAAGCCCAAACTCAACAAACAAGTGGACTCAACTACCTTGCCCATAAATCTTGTTGGCTTTTTGTTTAGACGTACCTTAAACCACGAGATAGACTTCGTGGAATTTAATCCTAGATGGGGCCAATGAAAAACAACTTACATCACTGTTCCAAAATAAACATTTATGAAAAGTTTAATTGGTGTGTAAGGTTTGAAAAATAAGTATTTATGAAAATTTTTATTGGTGTGTAAGGTTTGCACAATAAGCACTTATGAAAAGTTTTATTGGTGTGTCAGGTTTGCAAAATAAGTATTTATGAAAAGTTTTATTGGTGTGTAAGGTTTTCTTATGGTTTGTTACATTGTATGTGAATTTATGTGTAGATTGTTATTTTTGAGTAATTTGTTAATGAAAAAAAACTTACATTAATGTTCCGAAATAAACATTTATGAAATTTTTTATTGGTGTGTAAGGTTTGTTTCATTGTCTGTGAATTTATGTGTAAATTGCTATTTTTCTTATGTAATTTGTAAACCAAAAACAATTTACATCAATGTTCCAAAATAAATACGTATGAAAAGTGTTATTGGTGTGTAAGGTTTTCTTATGGTTTGTTCCATTGTTTGTGAATTTATGTGTAGATTGATATTTTCCTTTTGAGTAATTTGTTTTTATTAACAAGATTGTTTACTTTGATATTTCCCGTAAATATATTTTATGTTGTTTTCATTTCCTTAACTTACAATATCATATTATAAAATGTGATCTTTTCAATTTTCATGGAGTGTTGACATTATTTCTAGATTGAAGTATATTTGTAGTATTCAATTTTTTTTTTTATCATTATCTTTATTTTACAGTTTATTTTTACTAGAATTATTATTATTCTAAGTGAGGATAACTGGGAGGCTCTAGCGAGGCAGAATAATGTGAACTTGGTTATCTCTAAGAATAGACTTATTGGTGGAAATAGAGGCTCCAAATTGAATGTGAATACCAAGGGAGTGGATTTTTTTCTCTTGAACAAGCTCCAAGAATCTTCTACTACGCAAGCTCTATTGTTTGCTATGCAAACTATGTATTGCATTCTTCGCTACACATCCCATATTCAATTGTTTGCTGTGTAAAAACCATTAAATCCTATTTTATCCATGCTACTATACTTGTTGAGTAGCCTGCCTATCATACAGTGAAAGATTTTATGTTAATTCGAGCAAACCCCAGCCTATTGATTTGTTGTGTAAATTGCCTGCTGACTTTTGAAGACCTCTCTGCCTGCGATAGTTTCGATTTCATCTTGCAGAAATATCCACAGAGCCATGAAAACAAAGGAAAAGAAGAAGTAACAGAGTTTTGAATGAAGAAACCTCACAATTTCTTCTTTTTGGGAAAAAAGTCATTACATGATTTTTGATGTTACAAAGGTGCAATTCCAATGGTGATTAAAAGAGGGAAAATGTTATCAGGTTCAAGATATTTTATAAGAAACATTGTTTGAAGTCCCTGTACCTCTGATTCAGAGAAGGATGACAACATAAAGCCACCTCCTAAACACAATTGCAGTTTTGTCTAAGAAACTGACATACACAACACTTGCATAGCAAGTTCTCACTACACAAATGTTGTAGACTCACATGATTAAAAAGGATAGCATGAGGTGAATGGAAAATGAGTTTTGAGGCAAACACAGGTCCCAGTCACTTTCTTCCACCTAGATCTGCACGAATTACAATAAAATGGATTTTTTTATGCAACTGCTAGAGGTTGCAGTTACACAACATGCACGCTACGCAAATGACAGTTTTGCAGTAAACTTAAAGATCATTTCTTGAGAAAATGAAGAGGATTTTGGAAAAGCTCAGAGAGGTTTTTGTCAAGAATGAGATTAATAACAAAAACCTCTTTCATCTTTTACAAAGGTGTCATAGTTTGAGATATTCAAATGAATATTTACGGTCCATTTTTACAAATTTTAGCATTTAATGTTTTCATGTTTTAGTCATCATCTTTTGGCGTAGATTCCTAAGATATGGAAAAAAAAATTGAAAAAAAAAGGTTTTTGTCAAGAACAGACCCAATAACAAAAACCTCTTTTAGTTTTTACACATATGTTACTATTTAGAAGATATGAAATGATCTTGAAGGCATGATGGTCCTGCAACTCAACAAGGTGGATCCAAAATTGATATGGATATTGAAGCTTGGATACTCTCCTATCACATCCCATGATTTTCTCTTCAGTTGGCACATTTTTAGTTGGTCAAAAATACATAATATGATATTTATCTATATATTTGAGCACTTTAAAAGTGCAAAAGAGAAAGGAGTTGGCAGAAAGTATAGTTATTTTGATCCATATTGTAATATTTTTGTTTCTCCCAACCAACTCCACTTTTGTGTGTTCAAATTTCAATTATTGATCTGTTTCAATAAATATATAATTAAAATATATAGTTAGAAACTCTCTATACTAAATCACAAAAATAATTAATTAAAATAGATAGTTAGAAACTCTCTATACTAAATCACATAAATAATTTTATATTTTAACTTTTAACTTATATCACTAAAAAAATACAATTAAAATTCTTTTAATTCATTTTTTTTTTAATTTTTTTTTTTTTTATCACAACACTAAAATGAATAAATATACAATTAAAATATATAAAAAGATAATAAGATAATAGAACAATTAAATAATTTTGATACAAAATCACTACAATGTTTAACTTTTAACCTAAAAATTTATAACGGAAATTCATTTAATTTTCTAATCTCATATGTTTATGTTTAAGTTTCAATGTTTAATCATTTTTCTTCCAACACTAAAAGGAGTAAATATACAATTAAAATATATAAAAGAAATAATAAAGTTAAACCATTTCTATAAAAAGAAAAAGAAAAAGAAAAAAAGATCAGTAACTATTTGCTGATCAACGACAAACTTTGATTTTTATTTCTCCATTTATTCTTCTAGCATGAGGAGGGTATCAATTCTCTATTGAATAACTTATGAGGGTTGTCCTCTAGATCTTTCAGCAAGCTGAAGAGATAGAAGATATAACCCATTTCAGACAATGGCTTCTTGTTCTTATACTAGAAAGTATGGGGAGTTCCCTATAGCTTCCTTGGGTGTTACTCTGTCAGCCCATAAGAAATTATGAAGAAAGCTATGCCAATTCCTCTGATTGTATGCAATTTTTTTCTTCAAGATCCTCACTAGGTTCATATTGGTTGATTATGCCACTCCATTCCCTTGTGGATAGTAGTTTGTAAAGTATTTGATTATGATTCCTTTGTCTAGAGAAAAATATATTAATAGACTGGAAGAAAAGTAAGAAGAATTGTAAGAAACAAGAATGCAAGGCATACCAAACCTTGTAATCAGTTGTTGTTCTATGAATTGGATTACCACATTTTCATTCACATGAGTCAAAGGGATGGCCTCTTCCCATTTTGTAAATTAATCTGTAGCAATCAATATGTATTTATGTTGTTTCGAAGAACTCGGGGTAATCTCCCATATGACATATAACCCCCATTGCTCGAATGGTCTGGATATGGTCACTGGTTGGAGTGGGACAACTTCTGTATTTTATCTCCATGTGCTCATTTGACAAGTTTTACAGTTTCTAACACGTATGAGCGTCTGTAAATAGAGTAGGCCAGTAATAGTCGACTCTCAGTATTTTATGAGTAGTGGTATTCCCTACAAAGTGTCCACCTGCAGGACCATCATGGAGATCCCTCAGAACCTTATCTGCATCTTCAAGTTTGAGACATCTCAAGGGTACCCCATTATAATTTACGTAAAAAAGTATTGAATTTACAAGGTGATATTATGTAAATATTAGTCTGAGAGCTCTCATTTCCTTAGGATTTAGGTTTTCTGGGAAAGTCCCATGATTCAAGAGATAAATCAGTTTTCCATACCAAGACTCTTTCCCTATGGGAATGTATAAAGTTTCACTACACGGTAATGCTAATTCATTCTCCCACCCAGGGTCTTCATTTATTCGGTCTTGAGCTTCTACGGTCAGTTTACACAATCATTGTCCCTTAACTAGTTTGGCAGGCTTTATATCTAGATAAACTTCTTGGACAACTGCCATCCAATTTCCTCTTCTCTCTGTAATATACCAGATATAAAATGTATGTAGAAAAAAAATAAAATGCTTGTAATGGCAGAATAACAACAATATAAACGGAACATTCACCACAATAACACTGAAATGATATAAGAATAACAACATAAATAACGCTTTGAATTTGAAATCAATGTTCACGGGCCTCTTCGAGGGGGCAACCTCCAGTTGAACAAATCTCTGTTACAATAATATCCAAGCTAGGGTTCCCATACCCTCGACTCCTATTTATACTAAAAAGAAACATCTAGAGGAAGATCCTTCTAGAAGCAGAAGCTTCTATTAGGTCTTCTTACATCCACCTTATTCTATTTTATTGAAAGGCCTTATTAATATTGACCTTTATTACATCCGAATATATTGTTATACCTATGTGCGGGTTAGGACCCTAACATGTCTTCCCCTTAAAAACAACCTTGTCCTCAAGGCTTGAGATGAGGAAATTGTTGCAAAATGGTAGTTGGTTCCCAAGTGGCGTCTGCTGGAGTTGTATCTTTCCACTGGACTAGCACTTCCTTGATGGTTCTCTGACGTAGGCGACGCTCACGCTGGTCCAAAATGGCTTCTGGTTGTAGCCAAATAGATCCTTCTTTAGCTAACTTTGGAAGGTTGGTTTGAATTTGGCACTTAGCTTCAATCACCTTCTTTAAGCATGAAACATGAAAAACAGGATGTAGCTTCGAATGGTTGGGCAAAGATAACTGATAGGCGACTTGTCCCACACGCTTGAGCATGGTATAAGGACCATAAAATTTGGGCGCTAGCTTCTGACAATGCTCAGCCTTGAGGGAAGTTTGCTTGTAAGGTTGCAGTCGAAGAAACACCTGATCCCCCTCTGCAAATTGACGTTGTAAGGTTGCTTCATGAGATTATGTGGCATGACTAAATTCTCTTTGAGGGTACAGAGAATAGCCTCTCGAGTTGTAAGTGTTAGGTCAACCGCCTGGACCTTCGAGGCACCCAGTAAGTATGAGAGAACTGAAGGTGTCTTCTGTCCATATACTGCTTCAAAAGGAGTCATGCATGTAGTTGTCTGGTATGAAGTGTTGTACCACCATTCAGCTAGGGGTAACCATTGATCCCACTGATTTTTCTTTTTCGAGGCAAAACACCTCAAATATGTTTCCAAACACTTGATGACAACTTCCGTTTGGCCATCAGTTGGGGATGATAAGTTGTGCTGAGATGCAATTCTATGCCTTGTATCTTGAACAGTTCTTGCCAAAAATTGCTTATGAAAGTTGGGTCGCGAATAGAAATAATAGAGTGCAGCATACCATGAAGCTTGAAGACCTCATCCATGAAGATTTGATCCATCATGGATGCTGTAAACAGGTGTTGAAGGGCGCAGAAATGAGCATACTTGGAAAGGCAATCAACAACCACCATGATGACAGATTTATTTCCCTATTTGGGTAAGCCGATAATAAAATCCATAGAGATATCCTTCCAAATAGCAAGTGGAATCAGGAGCGGTTGTAGTGTGCCCAATGATTTGACTATTTCTCCCTTGTTGCGTTGACACACGTCACATTCAGCTAAAAAATTACAAATTTTATGTTTCATACCATCCCAGAAAAAGGAACGTTTGACCCTGTCATAGGTGTTAGTGAACCTAGAGTGCCCTGTTGTGGGTGTAGCATGAAGCTCAGAAAGTACCATGGATTTAATCTTTGTTTGTTTACTTAAATACAAACAACCTTTGTATTGAAGTTCCTCATGGAGCCAAGAGTACCCTAGGGAAGTTGGAGCAATGGACTGCAAATGTTGGATCAATTGTGAACTTTTGGGATCTTGTAGCCATTCCTGGCGAACGACTTGGAACCAATCTAGTACAATGAATGAAAGAGAAAAAAGGGATCCTTCATCTTCATATTTTTGGTAAAGTTCATCCACAACCACATTGTCTTTTCCTTTCTTATAAATGATCTCATAATCATATCCAAAGAGTTTAGAAACCCATTTTTGTTGTTCTGGGGAGGAAATGTGTTGTTCCAGAAAATACTTGAGGCTTTCATGGTCTGTCTTAATTTGGATCCTTTGCCCCAATATATAAGGATGCCATAGATCCACGACATGCAGAATAGCCAACATTTCCTTTTCATAGATGGATTTGCTCAGATTTATTTCAGATAGTTGCTTGCTGCTAAAGGCCAAAGGTCGACCCTCTTTCATAAGGACAACACCAATTCCTTTCCCTGAGGCATCACATTCCAACACAAAGGTCTTTGTGAAATCGGGAAGGGCAAGGACTAGAGTGGTGCACATGGCCATATTCAAGGTTTGAAAGGATTGAGCAACGGCTGGAGTCCAAGTGAAAGAGTTCTTTTTTAGGAGAGCAGTGAGAGGTGTTGCAATCTTCCCATAATTATTAACAAACTTGCGATAATACCCTATTAAGCCTAGAAATCCATGCAATCTCTTAAGAGTCTTTGGGTGAGGCTAGTCTTGCATAGCTTCAATCTTTTTAGGATCCACCTTGACACCATATTTTCCAGCCAGATGACCCAAGTATTCTACTTATGAGGCGCCAAAATCACACTTAGACTGTTTTAGGAAAAGTTGGTGTTGAGCGAGTAGATGGAAAACTCGATCCACATGAGCAAGATGGTATGTCCAGGTTTTTCTATAGATGAGGATATCATCAAAGAAAACTAAGACAAAATGGCAGAGAAAAGGATGAAAGACATGATTCATGAGGCTTCGGAAGGTGGAGGGGGCATTACACAAGCCAAAGGGCATGACCAAAAACTCATAGTGGCTCTCATGAGTTCTAAAGGCAGTCTTGGGAATATCTTCCTCTTTCATAAATATCTAGGGGTAGCCCGAACGAAGATCCAGTTTAGTGAAGAATTGGGTGCCACTCAATTCATCCAGGAGGTCATCAATGACAGGAATGGGGAATTTGTCTTTGATGGTAAGTTTGTTGAGGGCACGGAAGTCAGGACACATTCGCCAAGAACCTTCTTTATTCAATACCATGACCACAGGAGACGAATATAGGCTCGTACTAGGGAAGATAACGCCTACAGTAAGGAGTTCGTGGACCATTTTCTCAATTTCATTATTTTGGGAAAATGGGTGACGATACGGATGAATATTGGGAAGAAGGCTTCCTTGTACAAGGGGAATGGAATGATCATGAACACCATGGGAAGGAGGGAGGCCTTGGGGAGTGGAAAAGACCGATTGATGTTTGCAAAGGATGGATTGGAGGTCTTGCGGTATCGAGGGTGTCTTTGTTGCTTCTATGGCATGGAGTTGGGCGATAACACCAGAATGACCCTTTTTGAGCAGCTTTTCCATGCGATGGGAACTAATGATCTCAGGTGAACCGATGGTGATGCCTTGGAACTTATATTGGTGTCCCCCCTAGTCGAATTGCATGGTTAAGTCTTTAAAATCCATGAGAATGGGACCCAAAGTCCTTAGACAGTCTACACCCAGCACAATGTCACGACCTCCCATGTCAATAGCAAACATATGGGATTTCAGGTGGTAGTCACCAATTTGGAGACACACATTTTCACAACGCCCTCTACATTTCATGGAACCAACATTGGCAATAATAATTTGGAAATTATTGACGGCATGGATGTAGCAATGAGTTTCTTGGGCAATGTTGCGATGAATAAAATTATGGGTGCTGCCACTATCAACTAGAATGATGACCTTCCGATGCTTGATGTAATCAATTAGCTTGAGGGTTTGGGGAGTAGAAAAGCCAGTGAGAGCATTGAGGGAAATGACTAGTTCTACTTCAAGAGGGTCTGAGGGGTTATGTCAGTGGATTCATGTGATTCAGACATAGAGGGGGTTTCCTCATCTTCTTCCGAAATCTCCTCGAAGATGGCCATAAAAATCTTTTGTTCTTTACACTTGTGGCCCGGGAAATATTTTTTGTCATAGGTATAACAAAGGCCTTTGAGTTGGCGTTCAACCATTTCATCCTAGGTCAATTTTTGGATCTTTAGTGGAGCACAGGGAGTAGTGGGATTTACTGGTTTAGGGTGAGGGATGAAGGAGGGTTTGCGGTTTTGAGAAGATACAACATGTTGTGCTTCTTTATCTCTTTTGGTATCCTCCACCCAACTCTCATGCCGAGCCATGAGGACATGGGCCCAAATTTCATCCTTGAGGTCGCTGATAAAACACTCTTGGAAAAAGGCATCAGACATGCCCTCTATTCTAAAAGCCAGGTGCTCAAAGGAAGCTATAAAGTCTTCCATTGTTCCTAATTGTTTCATCTTTTTCAAATAGCCCAAATGCTTGGTGTCAGTGTCAAAGCGTTCATAAATCTCTGCCACAAATTGTGTCCAAGCAATATACCCTTGACAAGAATTTTTGCTCCATTGCCACCATTGCCAATGTTCTTGATCTAGATGGAGAACACCATAGCAAAGTTTGTCCAAGTCATCTGTAATACTGTATAAAGAGAAGTAATGTTCCATTTGGGTTACCCAACGAGTGGGGCCCGAGCCATCAAATTTGGTCACATCCACCCGTGGAAGGCGTAGGTCACGTTGAAAGTGATGGTTCTGCAAGGTATGGGAATGAGAGGAATGGTCACCTTCAGTATGTGAGGGTGAGGAAGAGGAAGGATTATCTGTAGGGATATCTAGTTTGGTGCAGAGTGCCGAAAAGACTGATTCAAGCTGGGTGGTGAGGTCTTGTTTGATTTCTCCCATTGAAGACTGCATGGTTTTATTGATGGCGACAACATTGGCACTGAGTTGTTTCACTTCTTGTTGGGTCTCAATGAGACCAGATTGCAAGGTGTTGAAGTGAGCTTCCAAGTCTTGGCTACGAGTGTGGGCCATGAGGATGGGGGAACTGAAAAGGGGTGGCCAGGGTAAAAAAAATTTGCTGAAAAAATTATATGGATGAATGTGATAAGGGAAAAGATATGAATCCAATGGAATAGGTATGAAATAATGGTGAAAAAAATTCCATAATTTTTTTTCTTTTACGTCCGGTTTGAAGAATACTACAGAGAGGAAATGACCAAATGTTTAACTAGAAATAAATGTGTATTTACTTGGCAACCCAAACACAGTTGCATGGAAATAGATCTTGTTTGTTTTAATTTGTTTATGTTTCTGTCCCCAAGGGTTAGGTATTCAAGGATTCTACAGAGAAGGGTTTTCCCTATGCTATAGCTCTCTGATATACATGCGGGGTACAACAGTAGTACTTGACTCAATATCTCAGGGCACTAACTAAGAAGGATAGACCATACCCTTAGTTGTACTACCGAACTACCCAGGTACTAGAGAGTATTTTCATGAGTGTTGTTCTCAGTGACATTGTAGCAGTCAGGTGACCGATTGGTTTATCTAAAGAGGGCTTCAGGTAATCTAGGTCGATCCGTACACAGGTGTTCTCTGATGCGCTACCACTCAAAGGGGTACCAACAAGGGTTACAATGGTGGTCAACAAATGTGCGCTTAAGTACCACTTGTATTTCCTGCATGTATGAATCCCCCAACTGCATGTTTATGCGCGTAATGATAGATATTCGTGGCTTAAAGATGCTGGAATATGTCTCTACCTTGAAAAAAAAATTACCCACACTTTCTATCGAGGAAAGTGCTCTAATACCACTTGTAATATAGAAGATATAAAATGTATGCAAAATAGAAATAAAATGCTAGTAATGGCAGAATAACAACAATATAACCAGAACATTCACCCCAATAACACTGAAATGATATAAGAATAACATCAAAAATAACACTTTGAATCTGAAAGCAATGTTCACGGGCCTTTTCGAGGGAGAAACCTTCAGTTGAGATGAGATCTATTACAATAATATCCAAGCTAGGGTTCTCATACCCTCGACTCCTATTTATACTAAAAAGAAGCATCTAGAGGAAGATCCTTCTAGAAGCGAAAGCTTCTATGAGGTCTTCTTACATCCGCCTTATTCTATTTTATTGAAAGGCCTTATTAATATTGACCTTTATTACATCTAAATATATTTTTCTACCTATGTGTAGGTTAGGACCCTAACACTCTCCCCCATATCTTGTTCGGTGAATAGGGATCGGACTGCAGGATGAGGCACGATGACTTTGGTGTGATTCTTTATGATGTAAGATATGAAATGTTTTACTACTTTGTACACTGCATAAGCATGTTTGTCTATAGTAGGGTAATTCAATTCAACCCCTTGGATATTATTTCTCATGAATGATATCGGTGCCTCATTTTTATCATCATCCTTCTGTGTCAAAACTGCAGCTAAGGATTGGTTGGAGGAGAAAGTATAGATGAAAAAATCTTTAGTAAAGTCAAGACTTCATAGCACTGGAGCTTGAGATATGGTAGTCTTGATATTGTTGAAAGCAACTTTTCGCTCATCTTCCCACTTAAAATCAACATCCTTGCGAATCATTTTTTGTAAGGGTTTGATAGTTTCAACAAAATCGGGCGTGAACTTCCTCACAAAATTAATTTTCCCAAAGAAGGATTGCATAAGCTTTTTGTTGTGGGGTAAGGGAAGTTGATCTATTAATTTATTCATTCTATATCTATGCGAATTTTTTCCTAAGATATAATATGACTTAGTAATTTCCCTTCCTCGACACGAAAGATATTTTTCTTAGGGTTTAAAGATATTCCATATTTCCTACACCTTTCGAAAATATGGGTTAGATGTTGGTTGTGGTATTTTATGTTCTTTGAATACACATTCACAATGTCCAAGTATACTACTACACATATGTTAATCAATCCCCGATAAGCTACATCCATAGCCCTTTGAAAGGTTTCTCCTACATTAATCAACCCAAAGGGCATGCATTTATAAGCAAAAGTTCCCCACTTGGTTCAGAAGGTAGTTTTCAATTAGTCTTCTTCTGAAACTAGAACTTGGTTGTAACCTAAAAAAACATCTAGAAGGGAGAAAATTTCAGAACCAGACACAGTCTGAAAGAGATGTTCCATCGGTGGGAATAGGTAGTTATCCTTTTCTGAAGCTCTGTTAATATTTTTGAAATCTACACACAAGCGAATTTCCCTAGACTTTTTCCTGATATGCACCAAATTAGCTACCCGGGTAGAGTGTCTAACTTGAAAGATAATCTTAACATCTAGTAATTTCTTTAGCTCTTGATACATGAGGGGTTCCAAATATGGATGGTACCTTTTGAGCTTCTTTTGAAAGGGTTGTACTCCAGATTTTAAAGGGATCGTGTGTTGAATAATCCAGGTGTCATACGTTTTAAATGATCGATAGTACCATGAAAAAACATCTTGACATTTTCTAAAAATTATAAGATAGGCTTTCCTTTCTTCTTTAGAAACTTTTTTTCCTAGATTTATATTCTTAGGGTTTTCCGAGGTTCCTATATTTATAGTCTCGTATATGGGACACAAACTCTCTGTCTTTGTGTTTGTTGAACCTTTAAATATTTCCCTCAGGTCAAAAAGGTTATCCAAATTGGATACCCCTTTCGGTATCATGTGAAACCTTGGTTTGTTACTAGAGTGATCTGTTTCGCCTCTTTGTTCATGGAAATCCATTTTGGCTAGTTTCTCTTGCAATACTTCATCATCAATAGATAGGTATTTAAAATTTTCCCGATTGGTTGGAAAGTCTATAATATTTTGATTTCCTTCAAAAATCTTCCAATTAGAAATATTTTTGGGTACTGATGGTTTGTAGAGTAGTTCCACAGTGAACCTAGAGGCTTTATAGTCTTCTAAAGGGGATAGTCTCGAGGCTTGTTAAGAACCAAATATCAATATAGCATAGAAAAACCTCAGAATAAGTACTCAATGCCTTGAAAAAGAGATAATTTCAGATAATAAGCCTCTTCGAGGGGGCAACCTCCTTTTACTCCACATAAATGTTCAAGTATGAGATGATTCCAAATGAAAATGTCTCCTTGGTATATATAGGAGAATAGGAGGTATAATTACAACGAATGGAATAAAGATGACATAAATAAAATAACATTACTAATGTAATATGTCCCAATTAAGGGTTGATGAGCCAATATTAGGGCTTAACATGCCCCTCCCCTTGAGACAAGTGTTGTCCACAATGCTTGAGTAACTGTGGATGCTTTTGTATAAAAGACTCATCTTCCCAAGTGGAATATTCAGCTGGTAGTTATCTCCATTTAATGAGATACTCTGAAATGGACCTATTCCTCAGCTGGTGAATTCTTGTGTTAGTGATGGCTTCAAGCTCCAATATGATTTCCCTTCCTCGTCAAGTTTTAACAATATAGTTTGAACTGGGATCTTGTCACCTATAACCTTCTTTAAGCATGAAACATGGAAAATTGGGTGTACTCATGAAGATGTAGGCAACTCCAATTCGTATGCCATAGTACCAATCTTTTGCAACACCTTATATGGGCCATAGTACTTTGGTGATAATTTATTATCCTTCTTGCCTTGTTTGAGGGACATATGTTTGTTTGGTTGTAGTCTTAAAAACACCCAATCCCCTACTTCAAAACATCTTTCACTACGATGTTGATCTGCTTGTTGTTTCATGCGATTTTGTGCCATGGTCAGGTTGTCCTTTAAGATTTGGAGAACTTGTTGTTGATTCTTGATGTGATCTTCCACTGCTTGAACCTTAGATTTTTCTTTTAGAGAATAAGTGATGGAAGGAGGGTTGTATCCATAGAGTGCCATAAATGGTGTCATGTTTGTTGCAATATGAAAGGAAGTGTTATACCACCATTCTGCCAAGGGTAACCATTTGAACCATTGTGTTTGTTTATCAGAAACAAAGAAACGAAGGCAATCTTCCATACATTTGTTCACTATCTCGGTTTGTCCATCAGATTGAGGATTATAGGATGAGCTATGAGCCAATTGAGTACCCAAACAAGAAAATAATTCTGTCCAAAAATGTCTAGTGAAGATGGGATCTTTGTCACTTACAATAATCTTTGGGCTGCCATGTAGCTTTTGAACTGTCTCCATGAATGTGGTGGCAACTGTACTAGATTTGAAGGGATGAGAAAGTGCACAAAAGTGTGTGTACTTGGTCAGTCTATCAACAATCACCATGATGACACTCTTTCCTTCAGACTTCGGTAACTCTGTGATGAAATCCATGGAAACCTCCTCCTAACACTGACTTGGGATGGGTAATGGTTGTAAAAGACCTGGGGTCTTAATTGTTTCCACCTTATTTTGTTGGCAAACCAAACATTCTGCCACAAACCTTTGAACATTAGTTTTAAGGCCATCCCAAAACAAATCCTTCTTGACTCTATGGTAGGTTTTCAAAA
>ML784375.1:572732-725699 GCA_009831015.1 Picea engelmannii | reverse complement strand
CCAATCTTGGAGAAATATTTTATAAATCTCCTATAGTATCCCGCCAATCCCATAAAGGATCTGATGTCTGAGACATCCTTTGGGGTAGGCCATTCCATGATAGACTTGATCTTGTCAGGATCTACTGCTACCCCTTCCTCGGAAAGAACATGTCCCACGTAGTGTATTTGCTTCTGAAAGAAGTCACATTTACTAAATTTGGCATAGAGTTGATGCTCTCTTAGCACTTGCATCACAAGTCTAAGATGTTCTTCATGTTCTTCTCTATTCTTAGAGTACATTAAAATGTCATCAATAAAAACTAGTACAAATTTATCTAGAAATTTACTGAGTACATTGTTCATTAAGCACATGAAAGTGGTAGGGGCATTGGTTAACCTGAATGGCACTACCACAAACTCATAGTGACCATACCGTGTCCGAAAAGCGGTTTTATGGATGTCTTCACCCTTAATTCGGACTTGATGGTATCCCGACCTCAAGTTAATCTTTGAGAAAATAGACGCACCTCCCAACTGGTCGAATAGATCATCGATCCTGGGCAAGGGGTACTTGTTCTTTATGGTTACTTTATTAAGTTTCCTATAATCTATACACAGTCTAAGGGTGCCATCCTTCTTTTTCACAAACAGGACTGGTGCTCCCCATGGGGACACGCTGGGTTGAATATAACCCTTATCCATCATTTCTTTCAATTGCAATTTGAGTTCAACTAATTCAGGTGTGCTCATCTGGTAGGGTGTTCTGGACAATGGCACCACTTTTGGTGTGAGTTCTATCTAGAAGTCAATGTCTCTTCTCGGAGGTAGACCCAGTGCCTCTTCCGAAAACAAATATATGTATTCTCTCAGGATAGGGTGATCATTAGGGCTGTGTTTAGTGCCTTCGATTGTTTTTAGCACATGTATTGCATATAGGGGACATCCCTTTCGGCAATACTTTTTCATTTGCAGGGCTGATAATTGTCTCACCGAGACCAGTTTTCGGATCCCTTGGAGGGTTATCCTTTTTCCTTCTTTTCTCACACATTCTAAGGTTTAATGGTAACAATACAATTTGGCTTTATGGGCGGCCATCCAGTCCATACCAATCAACAGGTTGTATGATCCTAGGGGTAATACATTAAGGGTTGCTTGGGTGGGGAATTCACCCAACATTAATTTGCAGGCTGGTATGACCTCTACTACCTTTCTTTCGGTGCCAGTGGCTAACTGTACCAACCATGGTTTAGTTTTCTTCTGTGGCTGTAGTTTACACTTATCAATAGCTCTAGGGGCTATATAACTCAAATTTGAACCAGGGTCAATCAAAACAGACACCAGATGGTTGAAAATCATACCTTCTATTTCCACCACTGAAGCTTGGTGCTCCGCTTGGTTATTATCCAAGGCTGCATAAATCTGCGGCACACTCCTTGCCACATCATTGACTGTGGTAGCTTCCTGCATATTATAAATTTTCTGACTGTTCTCTTGTCGGTGTGGACAGTCTCTCAGGAGATGCTCTTCTCCGCAACCCCAGCATTTCATAGGTTCTTTCTTTGGGTTATTAGTCTTTACTGGTATAGGTCCAGAAGTTTTATTTCCATCCACCGAGGGAAAGCTCTGCTGGAGTACACTCCGGGTTGGGAAGTTCATTCTGGGGTTCTTTTTGTAGTTTTTAAATCTTGAGGATTTGCTCCCCTTTTTTTGAAATCTCGAACCACTTTTCTGTTTCCAGTCTCCACGAGATTCTGCCCGATGTCCATATTGTTCATGACAATATGTTTCCTTTCGTATAGTGTATTCTAAGTTCTTTGGCTTGTCGAATTCGATTCAGTTCCGGTATTCCTTGGGTAGCCCACTGATGAAGCGTTGTGCCTTTGACTTCTCTACTTTGATGTAGGGTACATATCTCAATAAGTCGAGGAATTTGTTGACATATTCCTCCATAGTATGTTGTCCCAGTTTGAGTTCATAGAACTCTTTATCCTTCTCGTCAAAATATCTTTCCGACAAATACTTCTTCCGGAAGTACTTCTCAAACCATTTCCAAGACAGGTCCTCCTCGCGGACCCCTTTCATATTCTTAAGGTCTTCCCACCAGATGGAAGCCTTTCCGTTCAGATTGAAAGTGGCCACTCGGGCCTTCAAATTCTCTAAAAAATCATGGACTTTAAAATATTTCTTCAGTCCAAGTAGCCAGGCCTCGGCTTCCTCTCCCTTCTTTATCTCACCGTCGAAGGAGGGAGGTTTGGCCTTTTTGAATCCCTCAAATTTATGACTCTTGGAAGTCTTTTTCTTCTTCTGTTTTCTTTGAGAATAGGAACTGATCCTGCTACTGGAAGAGCCTTCTGAATTGCCAGCTTCCTTCTCAGTGGAATCGTCTGGCTCTGGTCCTTTACCTCTGGGGTGGACCTTTCTTGACGTGCTTCTCTCAGTATGGCCACTGATACGACCATGATTATACATCTCAGGTTCATGCTGCATTTGTCGTTGTAGGTCGGATAAACTCTGTAGTAAAACTGCATTAATTTCGGTTTGCTTTTCTTGTTCTTTCATCATCCTTTCATTGTTGGCCTTGCAGCTTTGTCACTCAACCATGAGACTCCTCACAGTATCAGCTAGGCCTGGAGGGGTTCCTATTGTTCTTCTTTCGTCAAACTCTTCGCCTCTATTGTGGGAGCCTTCTCCCATCTCTTGGTGAGTCACCATTCTCTGCGTCGGTAAATTCCCACGACTGATCGTCCGCTAGAGTGAAAAAGGCAAACGCTGGATATTAGTCAAGAGTTAAATACATTTTTATAATTTGCACATAATTTATAACTCTTTCACATGCATGCACAGTCGGGTTCTCATTTTTCAAGTTTTTAATCCTGGACAAGAGAGTCAAGTTAGGGGGTTACTCCTCGTAGGAGTGCTTCGAACGGAGCTTATGCACAACTCGTTCATGAGCCCAATTAGGTCGAGTGTTGTAACCGTGCTCTGATACAACTTTGTAACATACCCACTACCTAAAATCAAACCTTTTCATTCATTTTTCAACAATGAGAATCCCCGAAGCTCACTACAGCGAAATGCCAAACCCGATCCATAGGTCCTTAATTCCCTGTCACGGCCTCTTCTTCATGCGCCTGTGACATTTCCCCTATGATAATTTCGGGTCTCGGGGTTTCATGATTCCTGATGACAAGAGTCCCTGTCCTATTGAACTCCTAATCTCTGATTTACCGATGCGCCCCTTTACGTGCTAGCCCTCCTAGCTAAACTCCTGGCCCATATGACCATTATTTCACAAGACCACAACCTTATCTCCATTCGGGGTTTTGGGCTTCCAAAAGCCGATGCGTTCTGACTTCGGCTAGACCTTCGGGCTAGACCTTTGGTCCACGTGACCTTCCCTCTATCACCGTAACCACACTTCTTATCGGGGTGTCGGAATTTTCAATGCCGAGATGCATTTGTCCTCACGACTCACGATCCTCCGATTCCCGATACGACGTCAGTTGATAACCCCTATTTGCCTTTAGCGCGATCAATGGTTGTGATCGCCCATGAAACCAACGGTCCTTGATTTCTATTGGGACTTTGGGGTTTCAAATTCCGAAATGCATTTGTTCTCAGGATTGTCGATCTCTCGAATCCCGATTCTCTGCTATGCTGACAGTTGGTCCCCACGATGGATCTTTCCCTTCCTTGTCGGAATTTCGGACTTCGCGATTCCGAATTGCAAGGACTTATTCTCCACGGCATTCCCGATTCCCCGACTCTCAGAATGTCGATGGACTACTTTATTTTCGGGAAACCTCTCGAATGCTCTGATCTCCTTCATGCGTCCTCCTCAAGATGGACGGTCCTGATCGTCTCTTGTGATTTCGTGACTTCTGATGCTCCGGAAGTCCTGTCCTCAGGACTCACGAAATACCGAATCCCGATGCACCTATTGACTTTTCTATCGGGACTTCCCTAATGATTTGGATCTCCGCCACGTGTTCTGGCTGATAGACAACCCTGATCGAATCTCGTGATTTCAGAGTTTTTGATACCCCGATGACATAAATTCTCTGTCAACTCAAAACCCCAGTAGCCGATATACCGATGGGCTCTCGATTTCTGCTACGTGTCTGCACAAACGGATGATCTAGATCATTCCACTGTTTCGGGGCTTGAAATGCCCCGACATTCTCAACCTCGAGAACTTCGATATCCCGAGTACCGATATCCCGATGTGTCAACCTTCTCGTCGGGATTTTACCTCTACTATTCACGAAGGTTTAACCCTCATGCATTTCTTAACAGATCCAATGGCTGTCAGGTTTTTCTAGCTACGATCTAATGGCTCAGATCTGTCCCACCTCGTGCATCCTTCCACTACTTCATGGATGTGGAAAGATCAATGGTCCAAATGTTCTCATGAACCTTGGGGGGGGGGGGTCTNACAATCCCAATTTCCTCGCTATTCATGAAGATAGAGAGAAAAAGGGGTAAGGTAGGTAACACCCTTGTTACTTTCGTCAATCTGACGGTCGTGAATGACCATGGGTCTTCTGACAGGATTTCATTCGTCGATTCGTTACTTATCCCTACGCTGCTACTTTGGAATTTTAAGAGGGTCATTCCTCCTCATACAGGGTTATTAAGACTTGCACATTCAAGTCCTTTTTCCAGGTTCTTGGTAAACCTTTCCAAGGAGGGAATCTCTGTGAAGAGATCTATTCCGGGGCTTTCCTGGCGATAGACAAAGGGAAAAAAATTCCTGAGGATGGATTGGAAGTCTGACTTGGTTCAACTCATGCATAATTAAATTCATTTATCAACATAAGCCATGCGTGGTCTTTCTGTTATAAGCATATATCTAACATTTCTTATCAAAACATTGCACAGACATTCTTATACTGTAATCGTTCACAATTTCACAGTTTATGAGCATATATGTCAGGATATGAATTTCAAGATGCAATATGAAAAACAATTATCAGAAATAACATCAGAAGTGGTTGCGACTGTTGAGAGGGGTGCTCGTTTCCACCCAACCGTAGGCGTAGCGACTCCCAGCGGATTTACCACTAGCCACCCTCGAGTTGAGACCATGATGCGGTGAGACTGCGTCTCTCTGTCTGCCAGTGACCAGGAGCGAAGGTTGCAATCCTTCCTCTCTGCTATCACTCACTTTGCGTAATGCCATAGTTCCCCTTGCGTCTGCCCTCTCCCATTGCTTCTTCCCCACGCCTTATCCTCTTGCGAGGTTGCGTGTGGCGCGATTACCCTCGCGCTGATCAGGCCTGACGGCTCTATGGATAGGCGGTTCACCTCCCCATCCCTCAATAAGCCATCAACCTGCCAGCCTGCAAGGTATTAAATTCAGGGCCAGTGAGCCGCTTTTGGTTCTCCGGGCCAGTGGAGTCCAAATACAGTATTAATTCTCGGTGGAAGTTAACGCCACCTTTCCAGGTGCCCTACACCGCCATCGTGGTCTCTTTTTCTGCACATCCTCTCTCAGCAGCCTTGCAATAGATTCAAAATGTTATTCACATTCATTGAACTCTTCCTCAAGGTCCATTTACATCACATATTCACATTTATGATTTTTCCATAGTTCTTGGCCAGTCCAGTTATATTTACAAGCTGGGGGAAATAGGGTGTTACACTTCACATGACATCACCTGTCAATTTTCTTTTCGTTCCTTTATTTTCTTTGTACCATAACTGCTACTACATTTTCCAGTGATCCTCTCAGTCAACGGTGGTGGCCACTCGACACTAAGTCTAGTCGTGAAGAAATTGGACGATGAATCTATTCCCCATTGTTAGTAAGAATCCACGTGAGTCCTCAAAACAATCTAGAAATTCAAGAAGGTTGGTCGAACAACCATTGGCACTCTATCATTCTCTACTTTATCTTAATCGTGGGATCCCGAGATGCACTTTGCCTCTCACAGACACCTTATCGACATCATTGTTGCCTTCTCTGACCATTGAAAATCCGTGACCTCCAGCGGATAGTGACATCTAGAGCCACCCCATGATCCTATCCCTTAAATATTTTATATATGTAATGCTCCCAACTAAGCTAGGTGGGATATTATATTTTCTACACCAAAATCGTTGTTTCTTCTTATTTGAATGTGTTGCTAACTTCTTAAAAATAGTTTACTCAATGAGGAATTTTTTCAAACATATAGCATACATCCATTACACAAAAATAGAGCAGATAACCATGGCATCTTGAAATGGATGGAAAAATCCCAAAATCAATAACAATGAAATCTAATGGTTGTAATAACAACTATAGAATATTACTAAGCAAAAAATTCTAATGACTTCCAGGAAACACCACAATATAGTACCTAAACAAGAGAAGAAAGTTGAAATGATGCCAATCTATGATGTCCATTGATTTAAGGATCACAAATCCTTTCTCTTCCTTGTCCCGACAGCACAGATATGCAAGTGATCTCCTCCTGAGTCTCTTAAAAACCTGATCCATAAATTGGTTGCAAACCCTGATTCACAAAGGATCTAATGGGATGAATGTAGGGTGTCTAGCAGGGCCTCATGGGATGACCTGTGCTAAACCTGTCGAGGTATATCTTCCGAAAGTTGCATGAAAACCTCTCTGGTACCTGCCGATCTGATGATCGACCTCTGTAGGAAAGTTGTCGTCAATTCTATGTGCAAGTTGATATGCTTCCCAACTATCTCTAGGATGAAACCAAACACCACCAAGAACTCGAATGAGGACTTTGGATGAATCATAACCTTTGTATAGCTAGGGTGAATATTTCACCACCGAAACTAAGCCTTGAGTGGAAGGGTTTTTCCCTAAATCCCAAGGAAAACGCTGGCTACACGAGAACTCAATAAGATATCAAATCATAATACAAAGGGGAGAAATTACTCCTTTATTTATCCTTACTTTGGACCTTTTAGATATTTCCCCATTTTGACCAAATAAAATATTACTTTATTTTCCCTCCAATTCCATTTGAATATAATTGTTTTTTTAATTTAATGTCTCTTTTAGGATTTGTCATTATATTTACCTAGTTACACCAAATAAACCTCCTTGACTGCCTTTTTCCTTGTCAACTATAGCCTATGGGATTTGTATAATCTATTGAGCCACCTTCTGTCACGATCAATTGGAAGGGGACATTATAGTCCTCCCTTCCCAATATAGTTTTACTTGAAGCAATTCCATATCAGGGTGTTGTAAGATCTGTTGCCCTTCCTAAGTAGCATCTTTTGTGGGAAATCCTCTCCATACTACCAAGTACTCTCGAATGAACCTTCTCCTCAATATTTGTTCCCTGACATCAACAATCCTATCGGAAGCTAGAACCAATTGTCCCTCCTCATTTAGTGGGGGAATATCTGCTAAAGCGCTAACCTTTTTTCCCAATGCCTTCTTGCGAAATGATACATTGAAGGTGTTGTGGATCTTGTTGCCTTTCGGTATCTCTATTTCATATGCTACTTTCACAACTCTCCTGACCACTCTGTAGGGCATGTAAAAGAGGGGATTAAGCTTCTCCTCACCACTCTTATTCAACGATGAATGTTTGTATGAATGAAATCTGAGAAATTGTAGATCTCCAATGTCAAAGCTATATTTTACGTTGTTCCTATTTGCATACACCTTCTATTTATTATGAGTGGCTTGCGTATTCTCCTTCATAACTCTTAAGATGTCTTGACTTTCCGGCAACCATTATTTTTCCTTAGGATCTTTTCTCTCTCCAAACACCAAATCCACAAAAGATGGTGTGTCATAGCCATACAATGCCATGAATTAGCTCAACCCGATGGACATGGGAGTGTGGTGTTGTAGCAATTCTCCCTGAGATGCAACCATTTTATCCATGCTCATTATTGTTATGACACATAGTTCCTCAAGTACCCCTCAATCCATTTGTTTACTATCTTGGTCTTCCTGTATGTTTAGGGATGATATCTAGTGCTAGGTGTTAACTATGTCTCAGATAACCTAAAAATCTCCTGCCAAAACACACTGATAAAACTGCTATACCAGTCACTGACTATGTTCATTAGAAGGTCATGGAGTCTACACACCTCCATGAAGAATAGATCTGCTACCTGAGATACACTCTACTATGTAGGAATAGAAAATAAGTGCACATATTTAGTCAATCTGTCCACTACCACGTACATACAATCCATGTTGTGCACCTTTGGTATTCCTATGATGAAGTCCATGGAAATGTTTTCCCACTTCTGCTCTGGAATCGACAATTGTTGAACTCATCCTGCAAGATGTGTGAACTCTAACTTGTTCTGCTGGAAAGTCATGCACTCCCTCACATGACGAAGTACATCCTCTTTCAGACCCTTCCATGAGAATCTCCCCCTCATATATTTGTAGGTGATCATATACCCTGGGTTTCTAGCTAGTGGTGTATCATGCGCTTCCCTCAAAATCTTATCCTTGAGTGTACACTCGAGGATAAAATAGATTATGTCTTTGTAGTAGATTATGTCATCCACTTCCATGTACCTGTCATCCCGAATATTTCCTTCCATCCACTCACAAGCAAAGGTATTCTTAGAGTATTCCACCAAGCGAATGAACGTCTAGTTCATTGATATATCTGTCATGGAGAAAGCTATAAGTCTCCTGGAAAAGGCATCAACAACTACATTATTCTTTCCCTTTACATACTTAATGTCGAAATCATATGCTTGTACCTTACTCACCCATTCCTGCTGCCTCTCATTCAAGTCACGTTGCTCTAAGAAATATCTCAAGTTGTTCTGGTCAATTTGAACCAGAAAGCATCCTCCTACCAAGTACTGTCTAAATTTGGCCAATGCATGCATGATGGAAAACATCTCCTTATCATAGATCAGATAGAGCCTCTCTGACTCTCTTAACTTACTGATCTCGAAAGCTATCAGATGTCGGTTCTATATCAATACTTCTCCTACCCCTCGTAGAATGCATCACACTCCATGACAAAAGGATGCATGAAATATGGGAGTGATAATATTTGGAAAGTGTTGATGGCCCTCTTCATTCTATCAAACACTACCTATGAATCCTCAAACCATTTGAACACTCAATGTGAAAATCATTTGACAAAGAACTTTTAATGGCTACATATCTCAAAGAATCCTCGTCTATCTCTAAGTGACATGGGGGTGTCCTAGTATAAGATGGTATGGATCTTCTCCTGGTGCACCTTTACTCCCTCAATACCAATCACATGACCCAGATAGAAAATCTATGTCAACCCGAACTCACACATTGCCTCCTAGGAGAAAATCAGCTTCTCCTTCATAATGGGGAGAATATCGTACACATGCTTTAGGTGTTCCTATCACGTCTTCATATAGATGAGAAGATCATCAAGGAACAACCGTAAAACAATTCTCAACTGTTTGTTGAAGATATGGTTCACGCATGAATGAAAGGTAGTTGGTGCATTATTCAACCTCAAGGGCATGACTAGAAACTCCTAGTGCCCATAATGGCATTTCAATGTTGTTTTATGAATATCCTCCTCCCTTGCCTTAATCTGGTGGTATCCTGACCAAAAATCAACCTTGGAGAAGTAAATTTCCCCATGAAACGCGTCGATTAGCTCATGAATCTTGGGTATTGGGTATCCATTTTTTATGTTCTTCTTGTTTATTTCCTTGTAGTATACGCACATCCCCATAGTACCATCTCTCTTCTTCACCAGCACAATTGAAGAAGAAAAATAACTAGAGCTAGGCCTAATGTGTGCCATATCTATCAACTCCTTTATGGCCTTCTCTATTTCATCCTTAAGTCTTTTTGGATTCCTATAAGGAGTGGTGATCATGGGATTTGACCCCTCTTCTAGCTCAATGACATGCCCAAATCCTCTATTAGGTGATCTCCCTACTGGAAATGGTTCAAACACTCTCTCATGCTTTCCAAGGAATGCATGGATATCCACAGGGTAATGTTGACATCCTTTTGATGGGTTCTCCATGGTGATCAAGAAGTATGTTGTGCAAGCCACATCCACGTGTATAAAAAGGGCCTCCATGCGTTGGTGAGACACTATCATTGGGGCACTTGTTGACATAACTCTCAGGATGACTCACTCTCCACCCTTGTCCTAGAAATCCATCCTCATGTCCTTATAATTCATGTGGATATCTCCCAAAGAGTACAACCATTGAACTCCTAGCACCACATGATTATTTGTTAAATATAAAATGTAAAAGTAATTGGTCATCATATAGTTTCCCATTGTTAATTATGATCCCTTGACCCTCTGAGTACCTGTCATGTTGTACCCATATTCTACTACCACATTGAATTCCTCAAAATCCTTTGTAGGTATTTTTCTCTTGGTGACAAGTGTGACATCAATGAATTTGTGGGTGGCCCCACCATGAACCAATCATGTAACCCTCTTCCTGTGAACAATGTCTCTAATCCTAAAGGTGTAATATTAAGGAACTTATGAAAGTGTGGCAATGGTAACTCCCTTTGGGTTATCCTACAGTGGATCCTTCTCTGTAGCCCACAATGGCTCACTTGTTTCACATCCCATACCTTCATCATCATCTTCATCCTCGTCGTAGAAAAATACCTCTATGTGATGGACTTTACCTCTTCCCATACATCGATCAAATAGTTCCAACAGATCTTTGTAACTAAAGAAAAAATTATTCCTCCTTATCTATCATGTCATTCCCTATCCATGTCTTTTGGGGAAATTTTGTCTCCTTACCCCCTTGAGGGTTAAAGTATTTTTTCGGTATGCTCTCCTTGACCACGTCCTTCATGCCCTGAGATCTCATGATGGCATCATGAAATGTGGTTTTCCTAAATTCCTTCGCCCATCCACTCACAATTTTAAGTAGACCCTCTATGAATAGCATCAACAACATTTATTGAGAAATATCTGTCATCGTAATTTCCATCCTCTGAAAAATCTATGATATATGCTTCTGGTGTACCTATATGTCTCTAATGTGCCAACTCCTTGAACTGTATCGCAAGGTCCTTCTTGTCAAACTTGTCCATAAAAATGTGAGTGAAGTGAATATATGAAGTGATGTTGGCATGACCCAATGTCACGAGCCCATGATACCACCATTCAAGGGCTTCTCCATCCAAGTGACGAGTGCCATACTTAATTTCTTCCTCCTCGTTTATTGTGTTAAGGTGGAGGTAATTATCCAACTTGTGTACCCATGCTCTTGTCGTACTCTTGGGAGACCATAAAAGGGTGTGATAACAAACCTTCCCACCTTGCGCATGAGTTCATAGTTTGGTTGGGCTTGTGCTCCTCTGTTCCACTCCCTAGGTTTGTATTTTAGGTCACTAAATTAATTTTAGAATGCTTTCTCATGGATATCTTCATCTATAATCTCATACACCCTATATGATGTGTTAATATCAATACCATGATATGGTTTCTCCTGTGGTCGTGTAGGCTACCCTGTCAAGAACTATGGTAATAGGGTCCTAGGGATCCTTAGTCTTCTCCTGTGTGTTGGGGTATGGATATTTCTACTCTGTGTGTGTATCCTCCCACCCCAATGGAATCCACTGAGTTCACCTTCACCTATACCATTCATATTCCCATGTTGTCCCATTAGTTGTAAGATCACATTAAGCATATGCTACTAGAACCTTGTTATCTCTCCCTATCTTTGGGATGCCTCATTTTGTCCCTTGACCATATGTTTTAATATTTGGAGCATATTCCCTTCAAGTTTGTCTCTCATGCTTCCTTCTAGCTCTGACTTTGTTTGGTTTGCTTCTGCTTATTTTTCTAGTGAATCTAGAGAGGTTTATCCTCCATTCTCTTTCCTCCTAGACATCAATGTAGTCATAGGATAGACGAATCACCAGCTCTAATACCAATGTATTGTTCCCAACGATTATAGGTGGGAATATTATATTTTCTACCCCAAAATTGTTGTTTCTTCTTATTTGAATGTGTTGTTAACTTCTTATAAAAAAAATTCTCACTGAGGAATTTTGTCAAAGATATAACATGCATCAATTAGAAAAAAAAATAGAGAAAATAAGCATGGCATAATATTATGGATGGAAAACTCCCAATATCAATACAATGATATATAATGGTTGTAATAACAATTGTAGAATATTACTAAGCACACATGTCTAACGGTTGCCAAGAAGCATCACAACCTACTACAAAAAAAACATAAGAAACCTGTAATGATGTGAATCTATGATGTCCATTAATACAAAGCTCACCAAGCATTTCTCTACTTTGTTTTGAAAATGTTTATATGAAAGTTATATCCTCCCGAGTCCCTCACAAACTCGATCTAATAAATGGATGCAAACCTCAATTCACAGAGGTCCTCGCGAGACAGTTGTAGGGTGTCTAGCGAGGCCTCGTAGGACATCCCGTACTCAACCCACGAGGGTGTATCTTCCCATAATTGCGTGAAACCCTTTCTAGCACCCACAGATATGATGATCAACCTCCTTTGAAAAACTATCGTTAATGTCATGCACAAGATGATATGCTTCCCAACTATCTCCAAGATGAAACCAAACACCACCAAGAACTCAAATGAGGACTCTAGATGAATCCTTCTCTTTGTCTAGATAGGGTGTATATTGCACAACTGAAACTAAACCTGTAGTGGAATGGTTTTTCCCAAAACTCCAATGAAAACACTCGCTAAAAGAACACTTAGTAAGATATCAAATCATAATACCAAGAGGAAGAGTTACTCCTCTATTTATCCTTTCTTTGGACCTTCTAGATCTTTCCCCATTTTGACCATATCAAATCTTCACTTTATTTTTCTGCCAATTTTATTTAAATATAATTTTTTATTTTATTTAATTTCACTTTTACGATTTTTCATTCTTTTCACCTAGTGAAACAAAATAAACCTCCTTGACTCATATACGAGTCATATTTCTGGTAATATTTCTAAACGTGAGTCATATAAGATATTGAGTCACCCTCTTTCACGATCAATTTGAAGGGGAAATTACAATATACCATGATTGATATAATCATGACATTGGTGAAAGTTCCTAATCCTAGGTTCTTAATGGTTTTGCAGTTAGGATATAGAGCTCCTTGGAAATGAGTGAAAATTATTCTCATTGATATAAAAAAAATTTAATAATGAAATTCTCGTTACGATAATTAGATATTTTGAATTAAAAAATTTTATAGTTAAAACTCCCAAAAACTTGCAAGAAAATTCAACAATATTTGTGTTTTCTATAGTTTTGTTTTTTCTCAAGAACATCAATAGAAATTATACCACTGTAAAGGTCCATCCATAATAATCAACAAATTAAAAGATATTGAAATTTAGGAGGGTTGTATCTTATACAATATGAAGATACCATTTTTGGGACCTTTCTTCAAGATAACTAAAGACATGAGTTGATGCCCAATATGGAAATATTAAAGTTAGAAGAGGATGCTTGCATGAGTAAATAAGGTTTCAATATTTTAGTTATAATAAAGAATGCACTACATGTAAAGTTCTTGTTTCTATTTTTAGTGGTTGTTTCTAATGTTTCTGTTACATGTCAAAATTCCTCACTTTGATAATGTCACATTCTCATTGTCGCAAGTGTTGCACTTTTGTCACAAGTGTTGTAAATGTCACATTTTCGTTCTGCATATGTTGCATTGTGAACGACACCATGGAAACACTTGATACATCCTCTAGAACATGTTGGAAGGATAAACCACATCATTTGACAAACTAAACAAAATGTTTTTCCTTGAGAATTGGTCATCTTGATGAACCTTTGGAGAATAAACACTCCCCTACTCATATGTAGGGAGTCCTAGCACTCTATATCCATTTAGAAGGGAGCGTTACAACGTTATGTTGCCCATTTTGAGGGAGCGCCAATTAGTTGAGAGAATCATGGGAAGAAATCCCCCTTTTCTCTAAGGAAAACTAGAGATGATTCGAGTTGATTTGGCTCAAATCCAAGCTTTAGGCTGCATCTAAGGATGATGCCACAATTGATGGAGTCATATTCTCAAATTATCCCAAATATAACCAAGGTGGTTGAGCCTCTCAAAGATAATAAAAGGAGGCATTCTCATGGTGAAGAGGGGGAGAATAATAAGCAAAAGTATTTTCATTTTGATCATGGATCGTTCAAGCAAGGGGTTGGACAAGGAGGACTTGGAGAGGTTGTTGCAACTGCATATACAAATTGTGAGTATCTTTTTAATGTTCTCATTAATATATTCTTGGCCTATTCTTGTCTATTATGGATAAATTTAGTTTAAACTAATCTTGATAGTGTAGGAATTCTTTGTTTTCTTCGCTTTCCATTGGATTGCAGATATTGTGTCATGCTAAGGAGCTTGGAGATCAAGTTTAGTTTGGATCAAGTGAGGACAAGCTTCAAAAAAAGGTACATCATACTTTCTTCCTCTCATTTATTTGATTATATTAACTACATTTAAAGGGATGTTAGTGTCCATTTTCATCTTTTTGTCTTGGTAGTAGGGGTCTAGAATCCAAGAGGATATTCACCTGTCCGCAGGGGAATTTTCCTATAACATAAATTGGCAGCTCCATTGGGGATCAAAGCCTTTAGTTTTGGTTTCTTTCCTTGGTTTGTCTTTGTTTTTTTTCCCATATTCATATCCCTTTTGTTGTTCTTATCCTTCTATACATATGTTTTCATTACTGAAGTTGTCTCAGAAAGTCTTTTGATCAAACTTCTTCATTTTTTATTTATTTTATGGGTTGTTCCCAAATTTTCTCAAAAACTTGTGCCCTCTCCAGTTACAATGAGAGCATTGATTGCATGATCAAGACTCCCCTAGAGTGTTTTAGGGAGAATTGTAGTGCTCTGGTGCTATTATAGCCAGAGCACCAATTTTTCCTCATCTTGAAAAATTGTTGACTGTCTTTTACTAGGTGTAGTTCTTGGGTATTTCTTTTTAACTCAGATCATGTTATATCGGTTTATGTATTCTGTCAGGATTGCAACTTGCTTCTTGTAACTTTTTTTTTATCTTTGATTGGATTTTATTATATTTCCTTGTTACAAAATCAACCTTTTCTTCTAGAGATTTGGGTTAATTTTGATGCTTTTTTGTTCATTTGATCGATTAAATATTGTTGCAAGGAAAATCAGGGATCTCTTTACTGTTTTAATTGATCTCTGATATTCATATATTTGCAGAGAATTTATTAAGTGTGTTTTTTTTTGTTTTTGGTGTTCTTTCTTTGGATCATTAGTTTGTTTTTCTGTTTCTTATTGACTGTTGTGAGAGTGCCTTTTGTTTGTGTGATTCTCGTTTCCCATTTTCTAAAGTTGTAATCGTGAAAATTCTTTTTATTATTGACATAAGAAGCATTAAACAAATCATTCAACTCATATTTATAATGAAATGAAAGGATAATTTTTACGATTGGTTTTTGGATACCGGAAAAGGTTTCTTTATGATTTAGCATTTAAATGTATTCTTGTTGAAAACAAACTGCATGATGTTTTTGCATTCTTATGTTTGGTAGTGAAAGAAAGAAACTCGAAGAAAGGGCTTGAAAATGGAATTAATCAACCCTTGGAATGTGGAAGGTGCATTTGTAAGGCCAAAAGGCATGACCAAAAATTCATAATGGCCTTCATCAGTTCAGAATGTTGTTTTTGGGATATCTTGTTCCTTCATTCTATTCTGATGATACCCTGAACGAAGATCCAATTTTGTGAAATAGATTGCTCCATGTAGTTCATCTAACAATTCATCAATGATGGGAATGGGAAACTTATCTTTAATAGTGATCTTGTTCATCTCTCTATAATCTGGACACATACTCCATGAGCTATCTTTCTTGAATACCATTACCACTGTGGCAGAGTAAGAAATTTGGCTTGGTCTAATAATGCCAACCTATAACATTTCTTCAACCATGCAATCAATTTCACTCTTCTGGGTGTAAGGGTATCTGTATGGCCTAATGTTAGGAGGAACACTCCCAGGAATTAGGTGAATTTCATGATCATGATTTCGAGTGAGTGGAATACCTTTGGGAATATCTTCAAATACTTTGGAATCCTTATCAATGATCCCTTGGAGATCTTGAGGAATAGATGGATTAGATGTTTGAACATCTAGTGAGCATAGTTGTGCAATAACACCTTGATGCCCCTTTTTCAATCATTTTTTCATGCCATTAGAGCTTATCACCTTACCGGGTTTCCCTGTGAAACCTCTTAACTCAATTTCTTTTCCTTCCAATGAAAATTTCATGAAAAGTTCTTGAAAATTAAAATCCACTGTTCCTAATGATCGTAACCATTGGATTCCTAGTACAAAATCCACACCACCCATGGGTATATAAATCATTGGACTATTCATTACATATTCCTCCATAGTAAGATTGATCTTATTGCATTTTCCTGAGAAATTGATAGCTCCTCCATCTGCAATCATTACTTGAAACTCTGGCGCGGGATATACAAAGCAATTGAGAGCTTTGGCTAATTTATAGTGAATGAAATTATGAGTACCAGCAGAATCAATTAGGACTATTACCTTTTTATTTTTGATGTATCCTTCGATCCTGAGGGTTTGAAGAGTGGTAATTCCAGCCAATGCATTACATGATATCGTAGGAGTTAACTCTTCAGACGAAATTGCTTCTACGTTTTCATCTTGAGATGGTTCTTGTTCTTGTTCTTCTTCCTCTTCACAATATATGTACAATAATTTCTTCTCACCACACTTATGTCCTTTACTGTACTTGTTGTCATAATTAAAGCATAAACCTTTTGCTTTTCTTTCCTCCAATTGTTGAGTGTTCGACAACACAGTTATTCCAACAGAGGACGAACACCTTCAGTAACCACTCACATAACCAGATCAAAGATCAACACACCGATGTTTTCACATGGTAAAACCCCTACAGGGAAACATCCACGGCCCCAACCAACACGGCCACTTGGAGCAATTTATTAATGCAAATAAAAAGATTATAGAGAGATTTTACAAGCGAGTTTCTCACAATCGATCATCGGAAAATGACCCTCCATGCTCTTTAAATAGAGATCATGGACCATTTGGGTGCTAAGCCACAGATCAATGGCCATTAATATCAAGGAGAGTATGAACCATCAGATAACTCTATGTCAGGAACATATAGTGACCATTGGATTTCCTAACTACAAATGCATACTAATGCATACTAAAGAAACACACTAAGAAACACACTTTTACCTAACGACATATTAGACCAAGTATATCTTAACTAACTCCTAAGTGTCTAAATATCCTAACACCCCCCATTAATAACAACTTGGGATAGGATGGAAGGATTTACAATATTGACACAATAGGAGAAGGAAGGAGGAATTAGAGCCTACCCCCCCTTAATGACAACTTCCTGAACTCCTAACATAGATCAAAGTTTGGAAAACTTTGCTTCCATAAGAGACTTTGTGAAAATGTCTACAACTTGATCTTTTGTAGGGAAAAAGAGCACTTCAATAACTTGATCATGAATTAGCTTTCTAATGAAGTGCATGTGTATTTCGATGTGTTTTCTACGTTGATGTTGAAATGGGTCTTTGGTGAGCTTGATGGCACTCTGATTGTCACACCAAAGGGTGGTCGGATGCTGGTGCTGGAATCCAAAGTCTGAAAGGATCTGTCGAAGCCACAGGGCTTCCTGACTTGCATTTACCACTACTCGGTATTCTGCTTCTGTTGAAGAAAGTTCAATAGCCTGTTGTTTCTTATAGGCCCAAGTGACAGGTCCTGAACCAAGGATGAAAACATAACCTATAGTAGATTTTCGATCATCAGGGTTGCCGGCCCAATCTGAATCAATGAAACCAACCAATAAAAGAGTCCCCCCTGAACTGTAATGTATCCCGAACTGAACTGTACCATGGACATAGCGAAGTATCCTTTTAGTTGTTTTCTAATGGCTTTCATGGGGTGTTTGCATATATCGGCCAATAAGACCAACAACAAAGGAAAGACCAGGATGGGTACAAGTCAAGTATAAGAGGCTACCAACTAAATGACGGTATAGGGAGGCATCAACTTCAAGAGAAGTACAGGTGGCAGAATGCTTGACTCCAGACTGGAAGGGAGAAGGGGTTGGTTTACAATCGTCCATGTGAAAGTGACAAAGAAGTTCAAAAGCATACTTAGACTGGGAAATAAAAATTCCTTCATTGGTTTGCAAAACTTGGAGGCCAAGGAAATAGTGCAAAAAACCTAAGTTTGTCATTTCAAATTTCTTCTTAAGGCTAGTTTTTACATGGTTTAAAAGTTTTGAGTCACTACCAATAATGATAAGGTCATCAAAATAAAGGACAATGATTATGATATGGCTTCCTACTTTCTTGGTATAGAGACTAGGATCAGAATGAAATCTATAGAATCCAGTGGCAATAAGAAAGATATCCATTTTGGCATACCAAGCTTAGGGAGTTTTCTTGAGACCATAAAGAGATTTCTTGAGGTGACAAACAAGGCTAGAGTCATTCTGGACTTAGCTAGCAGGTTGTTCCATGTAGATTGCTTCTTGCAAATCTTTGTGCAAGAAGGGGGATTTAGCATCCATCTGATGGACCTCCCATTTATGTGAGGTAGCAAGGGAAAGAACAAGGTGGATGGAATTCATTTTTTCTACAGGGGCAAAGGTTTCATTATTGTCAATTTCTTCAACTTGGGAAAATCCTTTGGAAACTAACTGAGCCTTGTGTCTTTCAACACTTCCATCTGATGCATACTTAGTTCTGTAGACCCATTTGCATCTAAAAAGTTTTATTCCTTTTAGAAGAGTTACAAGATCCCAAGAATCATTTTCCATTAAAGAACGATACTCTTAATCCAATGTTGTATCCCAATCTGGATGACCTGAAGCTTCTGCAAATGTCTCTGGATCATGATTTTCTAAAACTTGAGCCAAAAGAGAAGAGGCTTGCTAGAACTGTGAACGTGTCTGATGCTCATCTGAAGGATCACCAACAAGATCACCAGCTGCTTCTCATGTTGAACGGACCCATCTAGAAAGCGGTGGAGCTGGTGTTGGTTCAGGTTCAAAGGACCCATCTGGAGGAGGGTGAGAAAGCGGTGGTGGATTTTCATACTCAATATGATCATCTGAACAAGAAACCATATCATAAGAAGGAACAAACGCCGAAGATGAATCACAGGCCGAAGAAGGCACAATCGTCGAAGATGGCTCGCAGGCCAAGAGTTTTTCATCAAATTTAACATCTCTTCTAAGAATAATTTCATTACAATGTGATTGAAGAAGTTTGTAACCTTTGACATCTTCAAAATAACCAAAAAATATACACTTCTCACTTTTAGGCTGCAATTCTTTCCTTTTCTCATCAAGAATGTGAGCCCATGATATACTGCCAAATACACAAAAGTGACTTACATCTGGTTTAATTTTAGTCCAAGATTCTTCCGGTGTTATATTTTTAAGAGCCTTTGTGGGAGTGCAATTTACTATGTAATTTTCACAGTTGATGGCTTTCGCCCAATACTTTAGACTTAATCCCTTAGATTGGATCATACAATTAGTCATTTCTTTTAATGTGCGGTTCTTTCTCTCAGCAACACCATTTTGTTGTGGTGTATATGGAACAATGTGTTGCATTTGAATTCCCTATGTAGTGCAGTAGCTTGTAAAATTATTGTTCACATATTCCCCTCCATTATTTGTTCTTAACCTTTAAATTTGTTGTCCAAATTGTTTTTCTACAAGGGCCTCGTAGGCCAAAAACTTGTCAAAAACTTCACTCTTTAGTTTTAAGAAGTAAACCCAAGTACGTCTGGAAAAGTCATCAATGAAAGTTAAGAAATACTTGTACCCATAAAAAGAAGGAGAAGAAAGTGGACCACACAAATCACTGTGAACAAGATGCAAAGGACCCGAGGCGTGCCAAGAGGCACGTTTGTCAAAACTGTCCCGATGATGTTTGCCGAGAACAAAACCGGCACAAACACCATCTCTGCATGAAACAAGAGGAAGACTAGTCACCATCTATTGATTACATAGCTGCTGCAATGAGCGATAGTTTATATGACCAAACCACTCATGCCAAAGTTTTCTCAAGTCATTACTATGAGCAACAAAAAATGATGAAAAAGATGTTGACCCAAAGTTGTCAAACTTCTACAACCTGGTAATACCATCAGCAATTCCAGTTGCAAGAACATGCTTAGGATCTTTTAGATCCTTGATTACAACTTGGTGAGGTGAAAACTCGACGGTTTTACCTTCACCTGAATGAGTGATTTGATATACTGATAGAAGGTTACAAGAAATATTTGGAACACATAATACATCATTGAAAGGACCATTTTCTACCCGAACTATTTTAGATCCTACCACACTAAGAGATCTATCATCACCAACAAATAATTTCTTGGTGTTACAATAATTTAGAGAATAAAATATGGCTTTATCCTTAGCCATATGATAAGATTCTCCTGAATCAATAAGCCACTCATCAGAAGAAGAAGTAGTAGTAGAAGATGTATTGAAGGAAAAACCAGAAGCAGAAAGTGCATGTGCATGAGAAGAAGAAGAAGAAGAAGAATCAATACTGATGTTGTTATTCTTCATCACTGCTTCTAAGGCTTCCATCTTCTTGAAACATTTGGACTCATCATGACTGTTGGAGCCGGCCTTGTTTTTCTAACCCGTCACAAATTCCATTCTTAATGCTTGAAATCTAAAGATGGTTTTCATTTTTCCCTCTGAGATATCGAGATCTCTGAAACTTTATCACGCGAGCGGCGATGATTATTATACTCTCGAAATGAGTCCTACCTTTCGTAAAAATGTTTCCTCTTTTGTTCTACTTCGGGATCTCGTAGGTCGGATATTATAAGTCATGTAGTTCACACGTCCCGAGCCACGAAACAGCGAAATCGTTTCAATTTTTCAGTCAAGAGAGTAACGAGGGTAAAGTTTTCCCTAACCCATGATTAGGCGTCGTCGGGGTTTCACGCCTCGGCGTTCACCAAACCCTAAATCTTATTGTCATAGCCCCAATAGCCAAGAACACGAGGTCCTTATTTGAATAACCCAAGTCAAGATTAAAGAGAAAAGATAACCATGGTAAAAGATTCTCTCGGCCTTTCGCCACTCGGAGTTGTCCTTTCTGAAAGTTACACCGTTTAAACCCCGACTCGCGAAATCATGATTTAGTTATAACATGATTAATTAATCACTTAATTCAATATTATCTTCCCTTTTAATTAAGTCATGTTATCGTGATCTCACAGTTTCGCAGCTTAGCATGTAAATCTCCCAGAAACTTATCTTCGAAGCTCCGAGTCGCGATATGGCGAATATAATAATTATGAAATTAATTGAGCCCCTAATCGTGATTACCTTTTTATTAACCAAAATCAATCATCACAGTCTCGGGTGTTAGAGATTCGAAATGTTAAAGTAAAATCCCAGATATAACGAGTACCGAAATATTGATTAACGTTGGTAAAACCAGATTAATTAAGCTAAATCAATACATATCCTGCGATTTGATGTCTACATGATTTACGAGGTAGCCTTGGCCTTTCCATACACCATTGACGTTCTAAACCGCCAAAATTTATGACATTAATGAGGAAATAGGGTAAATTGATAAATATAAGATCGGATTTTTATGGCAAAATTTATTTCTAAATGTGATTTGACAGACTTGTTCTGAAAGGTACCGAGTTTTCAAATATATATAAGAGCTGAGGTTCATTATAACAAATGCATTTCATATTATGCAGAGCACATTATCTCTGAGCAACTGACTTATGTATGTATACGCATTTCTATCGCAGAAGAGCCAAAACGCAATCTCCGACCATGGCTCCACGAAAAGCATCAAAGGAAAATGTTGAGGTTTCGGGACAAGGCTCAGACAATGTCTCTGATACTTCGCCTGGAAGTATCAATTCGGTCCCGAATTGGTCGTTCGTTTCGGATATTCTATAGGCAGAGTTGGTGGACTATTCTGATGACTCCAGTGACAATGAAAAATATGATATAACCACCAAATACAAAATAGTCGTCCAATCCAGAATGCAAAGAGTAGCAGCCAAGCCACTATTGCTTCCATATTATGACATGGTCCGATGGGCATTGGACCATGTGGACATACCGACCAGAACCATCATGAATGAGCAGAAAGTCACCATCGGGACTTTCAGGCCAGAACATCTGCAAACCATGTATAAGCTACCCATGACGTCCGACCACACATATGGTGTTGAATTCTTGGACGAGTTCAAGCAGAAGGAATGCGTACAGTATGATAAAACCATGTCCAGTTTAATAAAAGATTTTGTTTCGAACATTGCGAATTTCAGAGCTGATACCCATGACATATATTCAATCACCTCTTTAGAGCCACAGTACAAGTACGTTGCCATGATGACATGCAGGCTATACGGGAAAGCGGACACCTCACATTTTGATCTTTCGTGGGTGCCTCTAATGTTTTGGGTTGCTGAAGGGAATTCCTCCAACTAGGCAAAAATGCTATCTGATAGCTTGACCAGTCAGGTCACAGAGTATCGGGCGCAGAAAGAGAACGGAAAGGCGTCTTCATTGTTCATGTTTTCATATATTATGGACGTCGTTTGTTCTATGACACCATTTCCATTAATGAGCTGGAGTTGGACTCCGGCCGAAGACGAACCCATACACGTCTATCATTCAAAATTATGGGAAAACAAAGCTGCAAATTTCGTGTACGAAATTTTCAACTGGGTGATGGTGCCTCTGCATGTCACTATTTTTGGTCACCCACCACCCAGGATCTCAGACAACATAGTAATGAATATGAGTAGCATAGCAGACTGGTATGTGGAAGTGGAATTTTCATACCTCCGATTTTTCGGGGCTTTGGTCCCTCTGCATGCGTTGCCATTGTTCATCCCTGACAAGTTGGCTTGTCATGAGGTCACTAGGCAAACAGTAATTGGTGGTGTGAGCAAAGAACTTAAAGGGTACTCGAAGAAGGTATGGTCATTTTTTCCTATCTATTTGAATTCTTATTCTTTATTATATTTCGGGCATGCCAAAGCCGAGGCGACAGCCCTGGAAGACCTAAATTTGGTCTCCATTGAATACAAGAAGCACGATCCGCAAAGGGTCGTGAGTAATCATTTGGCCAGTTGCGGGCTCAAGAGATTTGAGCACAAGAATTCACCCTCGGATGACATTTTTCGAGGCGCAAGGTCCTATGCCGAGTTTCTGGCTTGGATACAAACCTTGTCAACCGAGGAAAGAGCCGATGTTTTGAAGTTACAGGAACATTGACGTAGTCGTCTCCCTGCAGTGTTGCGAGGTGAGGGTCCAAGTACGTTGGAAGAAAAACAGAAAGAGGCCGAAGGCTCTAAGGACGCGACTCTTGATCAAGGAAAACACTAGGATGAGGGGGAACAAAATAAGAGTCCGGAAACAGAGATAAAGACTCCTGACCCATCGAAGAAACAGAGTTTGGTTGCTACTCCAGGAAAATCAGTGAAGCGGGTCGGAGAACCTATCACATCAGTTACCCCCTTGCAGTCTACACAGGGAAATATTGATGCAGGATGGATATTCAATGAAGAGTTGAGGCCCATTAGGGTAGAAGAACTCCCTCCGAATGAGTTTTTCTTCAATAAGAAGAGAAAGGAAGTAGTAAAAAGGGAATTCTATCAGGAAGGAGATTCAACTGCCAAGAAATATAAAGTTATAACTGATGGAAAGGACAAGAAGAATGAGCAATTTGCTACTGAAATAGCAGGGACACTAGGAGCATATGCCTCGGCGAATCAATTTTCAGTCGGGATCTTAAAAAACCAACTTAAAAGAAAAAATCGCCTCATTAGGACCCTTGAAGCCAGATTGGCCACAACAATAGAGACTGATAAAGACCAGGCGAGCGTAGGAATAGAGAAGGCCAGGTTGGCCTATAAAAACGAGATAGAGATGCTCAAAACTAAGCTCGAGCAAGCACAGCTGGTGGTTCGGGATGGTCAGACGCAAGCGAGACAACAAAGGAATCTGATCGAACAGCTATAGGCTAGGGTGGAGATCGCCGAGAAAAGAATGATAAACATAGAGATGTTCAAATCCTAGGCGATCAAGATTCGGATCAGAGTCTCTGCGGCACAGCAAAATTTTCTCACTAAGGTAGAAGCGATCAGGGACAATTGTTTTCTAGTCAACCAGGTTTCAGAGAACTTATCTGTCAGAGAAAGGGAAGCCGGAGCAGCTCGGGTGGCCTTCCAAGAGGCTATGATAGCCATAAACAAAAGGGTTTCGGAAAGTACTCCCAGGTTCACCATTTCAGAGAAAACCAAAGGGAACAGTCTATTAAAAGAATGGGACCATAACATCGTCGAAGGCAAGCAGCAAGCCAAAAAGATAACCAATTCCTTAGAAGAGGCCTTTAGTTCTATAGACGGCGATTTGCTAGGCATTGACAGTGGAGGTAATGTCAAGACATTGATGTAGATGAATGTGGAAAAAATCTCGCTTGATCTAAAGGAAAAAGAGGAAAGAGATTCGAACGATATTTCCCAGATGACTGTGGTGGACATAGTCCAAATAGACAAATGCATGATTAAATCCAGCACACAATTATGTGACATCGACATCATGGACGGACAGATGGAAGACAGGCTACCACAGTTAGCTCGAGAATGTTACTTCTTTGAAGCCATCTGTCAAGCAGAACCATCGCGGCTGATATCTCAGCTGGTTGAAAGATCTGTTACCTGCACCGAGCACGCGCGAGGACAAACGTCTGGCACCAAGTGAAGACAAAGAAGAAGAAATGGAACGATTTCTCTCCTCCCTGTCATAACTGAAAAATTGTGACTATTGAGATTCTATCTTATTTGTAAAATTGTATAAATATACCACAAAAAGAAAGAAAAAAGGTTGGACCTTTTTGTGTCGATTGGAACAGATTTTTTTACATTTGAGAGTTAATACAAGAAAATATGAAGATTCTCAATTCCGTCACGACTTTATTACAAGTTTGTTTCATTGTATCTCATATTTCATTTCATTTCATATTCCTAATTGATGTGCTTCATTATAATTTAGTACGACCACTACTATAGCGAATGAATTTTGGTTTTCTATAATTGTTTACTGTTTTTCCTCTGTACTAGCTATCAGCGGGTGTAAGACCAGTCCAAATTTTCAGAATTCTACACATATTCTCTTCTACATCGGTTATTTCCTTACATTTTTCCTGTTCTGTTTATATGTGAGATTCTCCCTTGATAGGAGCCTTACACCATATATAGCTAAATGTTTTTCTCCCACCTCATACATTTTATTAAAATATAATACAGTTACGGGAAAGAGCCTTTGATTTTCATCCCTATTTTACTCCTGAAGCCGTAAATTCTCTTTATTACGACCAAATTGAGACAACACTTAATCTCTCTCTGAAGTTTTTCCTATTTTTATTGTTCCTCCATGACTGTCCCTGTACCAACACAACCCAATATCGAACCTGGATTATCGAACCAAACGCACATTGCCTTAAACCTTTTCGACACTATTCTTAAAACAGCTGCTACCCGGGTCGAACTCGAATGTTCATGGGCAGCCATTGAACATGATATAACTATCCAAAAACAGTTGGAAGCTAGACAATGCCAACACCGAAATCTTCCTTAGTTTCCTTTGCCGAAGGTTGACATTTCTCCCCTTTCCACCTTTTACCCACTTTCGTATGCCTAGACATTGTACTTCTAAGCCTTAAGTACAGACTCTGGAACAACAATGACCATCTTTATCACAAAAGTTGCAATGTTTGTTAGTATTCTTACTTTTGTGTTTTTATTCTTTGTCACCATTAGGAGCTGAAGCTGTCTGAGTGGGTTTGGGACCCTTAGGTTGTTTTTTGTTGTAGCGAGGATGTTGCTTCTTGGGATACTTGGGTTTATCTTTCTGCTTGGAAACTAAGGCTTTTTTGGAGGTACCTGCATTGTTGATCACTCCAAGTTGTACAAGCTTATCTTCCTCTATAATCAAAGAAGCACAAAAGGACTCAAGAGTGGGTTTTACATAAGCTTTCTCTAGAGCCTCTTTCATGGCATAAAAGGTCTATACAAACATAGAATATGCATTACCTAACTTAGAAAGAATAAGATATATGCAACGCTCTTCCTCCATTTTTATCTTACATTCTTCACATAAAATTTTGAATGTTTTAGACTTGGATAGATAGTCTCCAAGGTAAGAAAAATTACTTGGACTCAAGGTCAATATTTGATTTTCTAACTGTTGTGCTCGAATAATATTGAGTTTACCAAACACAGATTCAATCGTGTTCCAAGCTTCTTCGGGGTCATCAATTCCTTGAATGTGGTACCTTAAATCAGGAGAGATGGACATTCCGATTAGTCCACATTCTTCATCATTCCTATTATCCCATTTGGCTTTCTTATCATCATCAGTGGGTGTTGTTTCCTTTCCCAAGGTAATCTGGTACATGCCTTTACTTCTTAATAAATCTTCCATATGGGATTTCCATTGGAAGTAGTTGTTGCTGGTAAGCAAGACATTACCTGTAGAATCCATATTAAATATGCAGACAATGCGGATTTAAAAATTTAAACTAGTGATCTGGATGCAAATATCTCAAAAAGTTGTGCGGTTTTAAAAAAAATGGCACTGAAAACGAACTTTCGATGTGAGAGTTATGCCCTTTAAAAAAAAAAACATAAACAGTAACCAAATAACCATGTGATAGTGTAAGCTACTTTATGAAGTGACCCACTTTTATAAAGAGAAGTGGGGATCACTTTTATAATGAAGTTACCTTATAACATAAAAATTGCATGCAAAATAAATAACTCTAAAATAAAATATAAAGCTACTTGTAGTGATTCACTTTTATACTTGAAGTGAAATGCACTTTACAATTTTTAGCATGAACTTTTCCAAAAAAAGAAACAAAAGAGAGACTTGAACTCAAGACCTCTTAATAAGGCAAGTTTTAACCAAATGGTCTAGCAAAACATATTGTAATGTTTAGAAGGAGGATTGGGGTTGTTTTTGTTGTTGTTGTTGTTGTTGAAGACGGCCTTGGAGAGCATGCTCAAAAAAACCCTTTTCACACAAGAAAAAAGTTTCGCTTCTCGATGACAACAAGGGTTAGATCTCGGTTAGCTTACCCGGAAGATGCACCTTTTCCTATCTGTTTCTGATTTGCCGAGATCACATAGGGCGTGGGGCAAAGAGAATACATAGATATAAAAGAGTAGCAACCCAGAAATAAAAAATACAAACCAAAATAAAATCAAAATAAAACTTTGCAGAAATTTAAAAAATGCGTATTCAGGCTTTCTACCTTTGGATTTGATTGTAATGGCCATATCTTGGGAAAACAGAAACCTTTTTGTGTGAAACAAAAAGTGTTATTGAATGAAATGAGTGCTTCGGATGCAATGGAACAGTCCTCTCAGCCCAGAAATGTACAGAAATGCTAGAAAATGGAGATGAGGCAACTCGGCTTCACGATCTTGATCTACAACAGGAGCGGGTCTTCAAACAAGCTCTGATACCATGTTTGACAAAATAGGTATTCCAATAGAGGACGAACACCTTCAGTAAACATTCACATAACTAAATCAAAGATCAACACACCGATGTTTTCACATGGTAAAACCCCTACGGGGAAACATCCACGGCCCCAACCAACGCAGCCACTTGGAGCAGTTTATTAACGCAAAGAAAAATATTACAGAGAGATTTTATAAGAGAGTTTCTCACAATCAATCATCGGCAAATGACCCTCCATGCTCTTTAAATAGAGATCATGAACCAACCGGGTGTTAAGCCATAGATCAATGGCCGTTAAGATCGAGGAGAGTATGAACCGTTAGATCACTCTATGCCGGGAACATATCGTGACCATCGGATTTCCTAACTACAAATGCATACTAATGCATAGTAAAAAAACACACTAAGAAACACACTTTTACCTAACGACATATTAGACCAAGTAGATGTTAACTAACTGCTAAGTGTCTAAATATCCTAAAATTGAGGTGTCAGCCTTGTAGGTTGAGGTGTTTTAGAAGAAAGAGCATTGTTCTCTCTATAAATGTTAGGATTGATCCTTCTAGTAGCCATAGCCATATTTTTACTTTCAAAATTTTTTGCCACCTTAAATGCATTCTCCAATGATTTGGGTTCCCAAAGGTGAACCTCATGTTGAATGTTATCCTTTAAAGTTCCTATGAATACATCAATCAAGTTCTCATCTGGAATATCTATTACCTTTATATTCAATGTTTGGAAGTTCTTAATGTTCTCGGTAACTGAACCCTTTTGTTTGAGATTTATCAATTGGCTAAAAAAGGTATTGCCCATTGTATCCTCATAGTGTGTTATCATTTCTTCTGTGAAAATTGTCCAAGTGACGAGTGATTTGCGAGAAAAAATCCATCGATACCATACAAATTGATTGGGTTCTAAATATAAAGAAGAAATTCGTACCTTTTGTGTATGTGGCACATTATATAGATCAAAGAATTGCTCCATCTGAAGTATCCATGTGATTGGGTCCTTGCCATCAAACTGCCTCATATCGATCTTAAGAACGTACCTGGTCTTCAACCCAAAGTTGGAGTTTCTACATTCTTGATTCACCTTCCTTGTGTCCTCATCATGAATTTCATGGGATGCATTTTCACTTTCAGGTTTCTTCTCTATTATGAAATTTTTTAATACTTCCATGATCTCCTCTTTTAAACCATCAATCTTTGCCTCCAACTTAGCTTCCATCTCTTGTAGTTCATATTTTGTTACTATCTTCTTTTGTAAATCATTTATGTCCCTACGCATTTCTTCACCTTAATCAAGAGTCCAAGTAGGATTGTCTGGAAGCTTATTTGGTGTAGAAGTTCCCTTTTTGGATGGCATGTTGGCCAATTATCACTTTTGAACCTTGATTTTGAGGTGGTTCTACTAGACAATCTTTCTTCTGTTGTATCTCCCAAGTTTCGGCCCTTCTGGGTATGAAACTTTATTTTATGTAGTTCTCTGAAATTTATTCTTTGCAATGCCACAGGTCTAATCAAAATTGGATGTGCCAAGTGGAATTTATGATAACTTCCCCACAAGTTGCTTATTTTTGGCCTTTTCAGGAGATCTCACTTGTATAGCGTGCCCCATACAAAATAATTGATATAAAATTATGAAACTCATACCATAAATACTAAATATTGTCCAATATCCAATGAAACCAGTCCCACTCAATTTGGATACTCTAGGAAGAAGTTATGATTATTTTACTTGGAACACCTTCTCGAGACTAGTTAATAGGACTAGTCAGATACCCTATTTTCCACAGGGTGTATCTAAAAATGTAAGATGACCCAGAAGTGGAAATTTTTACCATAGATACCTTACTATTTTTTTTGAATAGACTCTGGATTTCAGAGTCTGAAACATTACAGAACAACTTGTATAGAGGAAATTCTTATACAGGTTGTATCTCTGAAAGTATAAGGCCTCAGGAGCTTAAATTTTAACCCAACGTACCTTGATCCATCTACTAAATATCATCCAAGACATTCCTTCTAAAACATTGTAGAAAAATAGTTATAGCAAAAATTCCAAGGTGTCTCAGATGTAGTAGCGAAACCCCAAGACCTTGAGATCTGATACCATATGTCAAGAACCAAATATCAATATAGCATGGAAAAACCTCAGAGTAAGTACTCAACGCCTTGAAAAAGAGATAATTTCATATAATAAGCCTCTTCGAGGGGGAAACCTCCTTTTACCCCACATAAATGTTCAAGTACAAGATGATTCCAAATGAAAATGTCTCCTTGGTATATAGAGGAGACTACGAGGTATAATGAAAACTAATGGAATAAAGCCGACATAAATAAAATAGCATTACTAATGTAATATGCCCCAATTAAGGGGTAATGAGCCAATATTAGGGCTTAACAAGGCTGCAGTAGCTAGGGAATCAACAAGAGTATTATTTGTCCTGGGAACCGTGGTAATATTAGAGGCCTCAAAATGTTCTATTAGCCTATGCACTTCCTGTTGATAATTCCTTAAGTGGGGTGAGTTGTAATGTATAGTATTCTTTACTTGCCTGATGATAATTTGAGAGTCCCCAAAAATTTTTAGTTCTTTAACATTTAGGTCTATGGCTTTCTTTAGTCCATGCATCAAAGCTTCATACTCAGTAGTGTTATTAGTTCATTCAAATTATAGTATGTAGGACATGAAATTTCACTTCTCCTTTGGGTCAATGAGAATATATCCTACTCCCGACCCTTCTTGCGATTTAGACCCATAAAAGTACAGGGTTCAAACTTTTGAGAAAAATTTATCAGATTCTTCATACCTAGTTACTTTCTCCTGTCCACATACCTTGTTTACGGTTTCCAACAGAGGTTATTGATAGAAGAGGCTTTCTTCCGACACTACCAGTAGATTCACTTGAAAATTACTTTCAGAGTTTTGAGTGAGAGGTACATCATATGAGAGAGGAGCAAAATTTCAAAAATCAGAATCGCAAGAGTAGTTTCCTAGCACAGGAAAATTTGTCGACGAGGGTTCGTTGAAGGATTCTAAATCGGTGACAGTATTTTTGAGATACCTTTCCCTATCGATCCTAATCATGTTGGCATGTCCCTTTAATAGAAACCATAGGTGATCCCTGTCTATGCTAAAGTATCCATTCAATTTCTCAGTCCAATATTGACTAAGTATCAGTCCATAAGCTTCTAGTATATCTACTACAATGATTTCAATTACTTGAACAAACTTCAGGTGTGTAGTCATTTTGATCATGACATCCTTGAGTTACCCAATAGCTTTTACCTGAGTCATGTCTAGTTCTATAACGTGTTTATCACTTTGAGAAGAACTGCATTTAATTTTTTGCAGATAGACATAGGCATGACATTGGAGGATACCCCTGAGTCGACTAAAAAATTATGGAGGTTTCCGTTGAAGACTTCAAACGTTAAAAGGAAAGGTGGGAAAAAATGCTTTCCATTTTTATCTATAGAGCAAGAGTTCACATTTGGTTTATTATTTGGATCTGTAGGGGCTGGGACCTCCCCTAGGTCAGTGCTTGTTGTAGGGGCTTCTATTAACTTTAAGGTTTGTAACAAAAAATCATTTTTCTAGGGAATTCTTCACATGTCCATGACAGACACATTAGACTTCAATTTTTTAAAGTCTTCTACTATGTTGTAGTCTAGCTTGGGCAATTCCCGCATATGGATGTTTATAGGGTTCCTTTGGGAAACACAATGTTCTTTCGAGTGATTGTCTATTTGTTTTCCCATAGAAGATTGCACAATGGTAAGGTGATTAGAGACTAGTTGACCCTTACTTCATGTCTACATAGCCAAAACCTCAGCGAGTAGTTCTTGAACCTCAAATACATCATTGGGAGGCATCTCCAAGTCATGATCGTATAAAAACATGGTTGTTTCTTCCGGTGGTTCAAATTCCTCCTAATCGACAATGTTTATCAATGAGTTGCTTGATTCTTCAGTAAGGGAAACTTTTTCTAGGAACTGATTGAAAATTAAATTCATAACATGCACCCATTGGGGACCATCTCTTTCAAAATGTTTCTCTTGATGATACGTATAGAAAGAGTCGGAGGCTACATTACCTAGATTAATGTTTAAGTTGGATGGGGGAGGTTCAATCGCTTTGAAAGGTGGGTTTCTCTTGAAAAAGGGTTTATCGGGCCTTTGACCTTGGTTTCCTTCCCCGACACTTCTCTTCATGTATACGATTTCATTCGAGGGTTTCTTGATCATCCACTGTAGGTATTATATGTATTTTCTTCCCTTTTCGGGACCTTGTTATGTTTGTTTTCCAGGAGGTCCAGTGAGAAACAATCCTCTCCTCGTCGGAGGTTGAACTTCTTTCTTAACTAGTGAGGCGTGGCCCTCTTTGCATCCCTTCATTTGGAATTCAATAATTTTGGCTTCCTCTAAATTCTTAGCTAGGGTATGTTTGGCATCCCTTTTCACAAACATAGAAATAGAAGCAGGGAGAGCATTAACATATACCTCAATTTGCAACTCCTTAGTAGGTTTAACTTCGTGTTGAAATTTGTTCAAGATAGTGGTAAAATGTTGACTGAAATCTTTCACCTTCTCTTTAGAACTCATGGTGGTGGTGAAGAGTTCAGCCATCAAATATCCTATGGTATTTTCTTCCGCAAATTTGTCTAAGAAATATTTTTCAAACCTCGTCCAACTAGTTATGGATCCTACGGGAAAGTTAAAATACCAAGTCAAGGATGAATTCTCAAAAGTATAGAGAAAAAGTCTACATACTACATCCTCATGTTGTACGTTCATCAGTATTATCTCTAGTATGAACTTTTTCATATGGTCTTCAGGCAATCCAGAGGTTTCAGGGTCAAACTTGGGAAGTATTTTTTCTGGATGTCGAGGGAGGTTATGTACCCATCCTCAGATTTCCAGGGAATCTATGGCCAACCAAGATTGGTTATTTGAGGGGGATTTCCCCTCTCTTCGTTGTTATCATTATTATCCTGCATGTTGTCTGATTCTGAAATTGAGTGATTTGAGTTAATCCCTTCTTCGTCAGATTCGAAATCATCTCGTTCAGAGTAGTTACTGGCTAGTGTTTTAGGGATTAATTTAAGGGGTTGTTCGATCTTAGTGAGGGTAAAATATATCATGTCTTCTACTGTGTGAAAAAAAACTAGGTCAACAGTATCGACCACTGGTATTCTTACTTATTTTCTACGAGTAAGTAACGGGCCTAAGGGAAATGATCCAATTTGTCGAGTGTAAGTTGTTGTGATTCTTCTGAATTGGTTCAACTCCTCGTGAGGAAGAGCGTAAGGTATTTCGAGGAATAGGTTTTCTTCCTCATGCTAGGGTGAGTTACTCGTTTTAGGAGTACTTTTGTATGTAGGCCATATTGAGAATGACTAGCCATGCATGCGGGATATTCTGAATCTATAGGCTATGCGAGATATTATGCCACAAATATTGTTATCCATTCACTCATTCGGTCCTCCTTCTAGCACCAATTCCGTTGAGGGATCCGAGATCCCTTTGACTCAATAGTAGGAACCAAAACCACCTTAAAGGCCCAATTAGACTCTGCAGTATTTGATGGTGGAATGGTTCTCCATATATTTCGATGTAGCTAACTTATTGATGTGCTTTACGTGGTGATTGACAAGATATCTTCCTATGAAAGTTCCTCCTTCAGTTGAAACGTTCTCTTTTTTTCTTTTTTTTTTATTAGATGAGTCTGATAAAATGATGTGTGCTGGTATAAACTAGATGGTAGAAGGGATTCTTAAATGCTGAAGAAGGATGAGCATGGGATAACCCTCATGCTCAAGCATGCAGACAAAGATACTCACACCTATTACAGACCTAGTATTAATACGTTAACTTGCTGGTATTTCTTCATTGACTGAGATACAATTATCGTAAGAAAACACACATGTAATAAGATGATGGCAAGAAAAATAGTTTCTTTATCTCTAACATTAATCACACATTAACACAACGATTTTATTTCCATCATTAATAACAAAAAAACTTCAAAAATATTGAAACAAATAACTTGTCAATAGATTTGGAAACTCTTACTCATTACAACATCAATTATTGAAATAAAGCTGGAAGTAATTCCTCCTCAATCCAATCACATAATGCCTTTGATGAAAAACATGTTTTTTTCTCTGGTCCTAAACATGACTTCTCCATTAAGGTTGTTCATAAATAGTTCATTACAATTCCAAAAAAGTGGTTCTTTCCCAAAACCACCGACCATTTATAAAAGGTCAATCCATTTATTTATAAAGAATTATTAGCTAAAAATAGTTTCTACAAGTTTAAGTTAAGTAAAACAAAATATCGTGACATGGCGCTTGATATCTTCGTTCTCTAAGAATCATCTCATGGTTCTACTGGAGTGGATGAATCTTCTCATATTCCTACCACTTGATGAAGAGGTCCTCGCATGTGTTGGCATATAGGAACCTATGTTGGTCCATCGGGGATGAAATAATTTCCTTCACTTCTATTTCTCGTTCTTTGTATTTGACTATTTTGGCACTTAATCAATGAAGAACTACATGAGCCTTCATCATATTCTACATAAATTTTTGTATTTGACCTGGCACCATGCTTTCCACCTTTGCGATCTATAATTCCCATGCCGAGTCTTGTTTTTCATGTCGCTTGACTATGTCATGTAGGTCAACAAAGTCTTCGGGTGAGCCAAATTCTGTCTGGCCGATGCCTTTCATCTCCCGATTAATCTTTTCCCAGCCTTTTTTCACACTCAACCCACTTCTTATGTATATTCCACTAAGGTTCATGGGCCATCCTAACCCAGTATTTGGATACTTTCTTGATCCGAGATATGCTACTATCCCTTAGCACTCGAATATCGTTCTCTTCGACATCTTAGACCTTTTGTACTGTGTTGATGTAATCAATTCCTTTTACCGCTTGGTACACTTTTTCATACCACCTTTCCATGTCCTTGCAGGTTTCCAGTGCCATAAGGGTATCTTCTTGGAAATCAGCTATACCAGCAGTGAAAAGATATTATTCGTCTATGAACTTTTCATAAGCATCCTGGAACTCACTCCTCAGAAACACCATGGCCTGCATTGAGTCTTGATAGTATTTCTCCAAATGGCATAGATGCTCCAACTCCTTTAGCACAACGACCAATTCCTTTTCATCTCTCTTTTCTTGATCTAATGTGGCATCCATGATAGCCATCCTTGTGTCGATGAGCTTAGACGTTTTTGTGTGTTCTGTACTGAGTAGCTTCTCCTTCGTGGTGATGATAACTGAGCTATTTAGAGTGAGTCTTCTCTTCTTGGTGGTCCTCTTCATGATATATTTCCTCTTCCTGTCATCAACGATTGCATGTATATGGACGACCTTATCAACAGGCTCAGGGATTTGTTGTTCTCCATAGGTTAGAGTGTTTCCTAGGCTCCCTGTTGTGTGTATCTATTCTAGGATTGGTTCCTGGACTTCCTTCATATGCTCTGATGGCTCCACCTTTATTTGTTGTTCATCGAATGGTGAGGTATCGACCAAAAATGAAGAACCAGGGATAGCAGATTCAATACATACTTGGTAATCGACCGTCGAGGTGTCGATCTCTCGCTATTGAACTTCCTCTTTTTGACCCCCCGATCCTAGCTCATCCCTCGAGTTGTCTTTTGAGGTCTCCGATAAGTCAAACAAATCAGTGTCTAAGACACATTCAACCTCATGGTCGCTCTGCAAAAAGGTTTTTAACCAAAGCATCGAGACTTGGGGAAAATGTTTTCTCAGGTTCCTTCTCCTTTGTAATCGGTATCGAAGTTATCGGGGAGACCTCTAAACTCTCTTCATCACCATAGATAGTTATTAGATCACACATGGGGTTTGGTACAGTTGTTTCACTTGGAATTCTTGAAACCTCAGACTAGGTTGGAATGGTCATCGGTGATCTAATCTGTCATGATGGAACTCTAGGGTTTTCCATACCGGTGATTTCCTCTAGTTGTATTGACTCTAAGCCACTTGCCTCTCCTCCAATTTTGATTGGGTTTTCCGTGGGGATGCTCATCATTTCTATGAGTTCATGATCATTCTCTAAATGGTTAATGACCCTATGGGATCCTTCTAGTAACAACAACCCCCTCCTTTGTGACATTGTGGTCTCTACTGCTCTGATTTCTTCTCTAACCCTGAGAGCTTCTTGAGTCGACTGATCTATTGTTTCAACATGATCGTCCATGCTCATAGCATTGAACCTAGTCATGTTCGGGTTCGATCTCCTCTGCAATACCTCCTCCCAGTCCTGAGCACATTCTATGAAAATATCATCTTCAAACTTGCCATGCGTGTATGGCCAACATAATCATACTTGTGAAGCATGTTGGGGGACTAGGCCTTTTGGGTCGTGCTTGCGAAACTGGACTTTCAGGAACCTGAATTCAAGCTAGCTCAGACCATCTTGTTTGGCTTGAGAAATTTATTTCACTATGTAAATCCCCAGATGGAATCCGTAAGGTATGAAATCCCATATCTTTTCCTTAACTAGTGTAGCGTTATAGCCCTGTAGGATCGTCTGATAACATATTTCTCCTACAATGAGCCTGTCTGGGACGACAGGGAGAAAATGTGTTGCTCCGGTGGACCCGAACACCCCGATATAAGTTGTGTGTTCATCTAGATACTAGTGGACTACCTTCAATATCATTTTCTTGGCTTCTATAGAAAACCTTGGGCATTCCTTTTTAAATAAAATGAAATAAAATTGGGTGATGAATTCATCGCAAATAAGGGAATGGGATTTTTTGTACATGTTCTCCCATAATATGTTGAAGTAGAAATGAACAAGAACTTCTGCAATGTGCCAACTTAAATTCATACTGACAAAGACATTATGTGCGTAGATTACATTGAGTAGGTACGAGGCCATGTGAAAAGATGGAGCTTCTCATTCTTTTGGCGTTTGAGCCTACAATACATTGGTGCTCAATTGCTTGGAGATTATCACTTCCCAGTTGAAGCTACTCCTGGAGATTGCAATAGTGTATGCTAGGGGCATCCATGCTTATGGGAACTTGGAGCAATTATTTTCTCCATACAGTCGGCATATTAGAGCCATTAAGTAGATGTATGGATCCCTTAGGTTCACTGTCCCATGCTAGCCATTGCTCTGGTTTGTAAATGTCTTGTCCTCCTTCCATCGTGAGGCCATCAACCGAATGGTGTTGTGGAATTCATAGAATTTCAGTACGAAGTCTATGTTCAGTCGCTCCTCTAGGTCCCTGAGCTTGTAATACTTCTAAACTTTTTTTGGGAGAAAAACTCCGACACACTTGTCATTCTCATCGTTGATAAGGCATTTCTATGCATCTGTGTGATCAATTAACCAATTCAGGGTCTCGATGCATGGGAAAACTGGAGTGCGACAGACTACCATGTGCAAGCACGACCGTCGAATGTTCGGGAAAACTTGGTCGTCTAACACCCTTACGTCCGGGTCATTGTGTGGGATAAACTCTGGGTACTCCTCCCGATTGATTTTGTTGAATATATCTCCCCACTGTGGGAGCATTATTTTGGATCCAGTGGTAGCTTTCGTATCGCCAAAGACTGGGGGTTGAATGAATGCTTGCTTCGTCGAGGTTTTCATGATCGGCTCAGCCCTAGGAGCATATTCCAACTTCCTCACAGTACTAAGAGAAGAACCCTCACCAATTTCTACCTCCTTTAGCTTCGGTTCCTTCGGCGAGCGTCTAGTTGTTGGCTTTCTTGGAGGCATTTTTTCATGCAGTGATAACATAGTTAGACACTGTGTAAAGAGATCAAATGTTGATATAGAACAAATTATGACCACCGAACTGAAAAAATTTAACAAATATCTCTATTACTAGTTTACCCTGGTTTTGATGGTCTAAGAATCAACGCAGTCTTGAGACGCTCGCTTCGCTTCTTCGAATGATCTAGAAATGGAAATTTGTGTGGAGAATGGAAGTGTTCGAATCTACTTTTGTGATTTAAACCAAGATGAACGTACCTTGTCGCATCAGCTATTCAATTTAGGGTATGAGTGTGGTTCTACGAAATCTGCCGCTAGATCTTCATTATGTTTGAAATTAAATTCGATCGTAGGTCGATGGCACGTGCGCGGGCTATAATGTGGCCTATCGATGGTTTCAATTTCTCGTTAGGTAACAATGTATGTGGGGAGAAACATTAACTGGCCTATAAAATGACAGAATCCGATCATATCTCGTGTTTAAAACATCCCATCATTTTGCTAATCTATCTGGTGGATCGAGGGTCGGGGCTCCTCTTTAAACATTGTTTGTTGATATCTCTTGGAAAAAGGTTTTGACGCCGATCCATATTTTCGTACAGAGCTCATGTGGCAAAGCTGACTTGGAAGTGTGACTAGGACACAGGGAACCTTAAGATGACTCGGGACGAAACTAGACTGTACGAAATCCCTCTGTGACAAAGACACATGGCACTTGAAACCGACATCTTCATTTAATCGTGTCAGTCGGAATTAGGGATCGGTGATCGACGATGTGTCAATGTGGAAATTTTTAGTGATTTAACTCTTTGAGATTTCGCCGACCGCGAATCAACTTATCCATCATGGACTTTCGGGGATTTATCATGGCTCATGTCTACGTTTAGTCCTCTCGTATTCCGTCGATGCCGATGGGGATTAACTATCTTCCACCAATGCCGATGGGGATTAGCTATCTCCTGAATTTGCGTGGCGAAAAACTAATGCAAACTTACTATGCCTTTTACCGACATCGATGGTGCATCGACGATCGACGATTATTATTACCGTGTGGTCATTTTACCTACTTGGATTTCGCCGATGTCGAATGTAAGCGCACTAGTCACAGTGTTAGCTTTAGATTCTTAGTTAGAATGGCAATTTCTTTTAGGCACAAGTTTTCATTAAACAAGTTCAAACAAATCCAATTTGATCGATAAGAGTCATGAAAACAAGATAAATGATCCTTCCATAGTGAACTCAATTCAGGCAGTAAAACAAAATAAAACAAGTGGTACCCAAAAGTGATAGAATTTCACAAAGTTTTTAGGGTGTGTTGAGCGCTCAAAACATAGTTCATTTTTTTATATTCTTAATAGATAAACAAGGTATGGGATAACTATTATTCGGTGATATGGACTAATATGGGTTAATTTATCATTTTATTTAAAGAAAACCATGCTACATTTGTAAGGGGTACACTTTCACTTCTGTTAAATAGCTTTGAGTTTTAAATTGTTAAATCTGAAAAACACAAACTCTTCGCCAAATAGAAACAGTTTTAAATAATACTTGAAGACCACTTAACACTCATAATATTTAATACACCATGTGTATACCTAATTGGTCAGTGATGTTATGTCCACGTGTCAGCTTACATGGTCCACTTATATGACGTTATATGGTCTGCTTCGTTTCTATTGATCCCTTGACATGACATCACCCGTCAATTTTCTTTTCGTTCCTTTATTTTCTTTGGACCATAACTGCTACTGCATTTTCCAGTGATCCTCTCAGTCAACGGCGGTGGCCACACGACACTAAGTCTAGTCGTGAAGAAATTGGACGATGAATCTATTCCCCATTGTTAGTAAGAATCCACGTGATGCCTCAAAAGAATCTAGAAATTCAAGAAGGTTGGTCGAACAACCATTGGCACTCTATCATTCTCCACTTTATCTTAACCGTGGGGTCCCGAGATGCACTCTGCCTCTCACGGACACCTTATCGGCGTCACCGTTGCCTTCTCCGACCATTGAAAATCCGTCAAGCCTTGTGCGTGGAAGAGACTACTCATTCACGTTATTTCTGTTTCTGCCGACCAACTCCAATTTTGTGATCATAGATTCTCGTTCACCTGAAATTCGTCTAATCTCACGTGTTCAAATTTCAATCATTCGTCTAATCTCACGTGTTCAAATTTCAATCATTGGACTTTTTCAATGAACATATTAGAAAATTTCTATACTAAATCACACAAAATAATTGTAGATTTTCACTTTTAACCTAAATCACAAAAAAATTATCATTAAAATTCATTTAATTTATTTTATTAATTTTTTAAAATATTTTTTCAAAATAATAAATATGCAATTAAAATATATCCAAAAATAATAAATAATAAGATAATTAAATAATTCACAAAATCAGTAAAATGGCTAACTTTTGATCTTTTAGATAAAAATAAAAATTAAAAATTAAAATTCATTTATTTTATCTAATATCAAGTGTTTAAATTTCAATATTTAATCATTTTTATTTCAACACTAAAATAAATAAATATACTATTAAAATATATAAAAAATAAAAAAATTAAACCATTTCTATTAGAAAAAAATGACCTTTCATAATCATAAAATAATAATAATAAAAAAAAATTATATGAAATTACACCATATTTACTTCATGAACATGCTCAAAAAAGTGAAACACCAAAATTATGCTTTAAAATCATTCTTTAACACACCAAGGTCCATTCCTTTCACCAATGTCGGATTTACACAATGTCGGGACAGTATTTGAAATTATTATTCAATGTTTGCTGTATGTTTAGGAAGTAAATAATTATCCACAAAAAGAAATTAGTGGTTAAATTTTTTAATCTACTTAATTTTTATTTATTTTGAAAAATTAATAGTTTTTTTTTTAAATAGTTTGTTTTAATTTTATATAATAGTTTTTATTTTTGTTTACTAGTTTGTTTTTGAAGTGTGTCAGATTAATTTTTGAATTGAAAAACAGTAATTTAAGTGCATTTAAGTTTAATGATTAAGAACATGTGTTTCCTTCTAAAAAATAGATTTTTCAAATAGTTAGTTGAACATACTCAAATTTCCTAAAACCACTAAAATAACATGACAATAACATAATATAAAACGAAAATTAAGAAAATATTTTCTCATTACCAGAAACACATCTTCAAAATTAATTAATGATCAATCCAAATCAGTAAGCAAATTTAAAGTTTAATATTAATGTTTTTAACATTAATATACTATAGTATAACTAGAATCCATTCAGTAGGCCAGGGAATTGTTTATGCCCATATATTCCTGAACATTTGAACAACATACACGTCTTATATGATATTAAATACTATCTGCAAATTCAAGCTCATTGCTTTTGTGGGTCGGTTTCAAACCATGATTTGGTAACAATTAATAGCAATATCTTGGATTTTCTTCAAAAAGGTTCCAGGCCAGGCCGTAAATTAAAACAAAGAAGGTTCTAGTCAAAATGTCTGTGTAGATTCTGTGACTGGCACGTGAGGAATTAAAGAGATAATATGTACTGTTTTCCACGTTGAGTACGATCTGTTGCACCGTCCAACATTTTATACCCCACCCCTTTCACAAAGAAAAAATAAACATAGATCTAATTTTAGTTAAACATAGATCTCATTTTATAATTAGCACAATTTTATAACTAGTACAATCACAATAAATGATTGGTTGATATAAGCTGATAATTTTAGTTAAAAATTTTAGTTAAACATAGATTTCATTTTATAAATGAGTGGTTTATATAAGCCTATAGGTAGGGTTATTAAATCTATTTTTAGAAAAATCTATTTAAACATTATTGATAGACAAATTTCAATAATTATAGAGACATATAAATGAATTTTCACTTTGCAATGTTTAAATTCGCACAACCACAGTAAATGAGTGGTTGATATAAGCCGATAATCTTAGTTAAACATAGATCTCATTTTATAACTAGCACAATCACAATAAAGGATTGGTTGATATAAGCTGATAATTTTAGTTAAACATAGATTTCATTTTATAAATGAGTGGTTGATATAAGCCTATAGGTAGGGTTATTAAATCTATTTTTAAAAATAAATATTTAAACATCAGTGATAGACAAACTTCAATAATTATAGAGACATATAAATGAATTTTCACTTTGCAATGTCTAAATTCATTAAAACCAGAATTGTGAGTCAGAACAGTTAGGATTGTCCACTTATAATGGTTTCCTCTCCAACATAAAATATCATTTAAAAACCTTGAATTGGAGATTAAAAAATCCATCAAATAGAGGAGGAATGGATCAGAATAAGAAAAATAAAAAGATAAATGAAACAATAAAAAGTAAAAAGCAAGATACCTGATTATTGGATGAGAATGAACATATACATACTAAATTTGATTATTAAAAAAATTTAAAGCTAGATTTAATTATCCAATACCTACCATATTTTATATTTTTGACACATTTACAAAGCTACTAACCATATATCCAGAGTCTAGAGTCTATGTATCATCCACAACAGAGCCAAAACCTTCTACCCTAAATCCAAGAACATGAAATGATACCTTATGCCCTAAATGATAAGACTAAAAATACCAAAAAATCTAATAGCCTGAAATAATGAAATGTGTATTAAAAAAATTGAAATGATAAGCCATGCAAATACCCATTCAAGGTTGTTGTGTTGATCTGGTAACATACTTTTTAATAAATTAACCAAACATAACATGCTTCTTTATGATTAACAAAACATAGCTATCTAAATAATGCATTAACAAAACATAGCTATCTAAATATCTAAACCCTAATCCTAGATCTGGGTGACTGTGAGGTTTTCATTCCGCTCAAAACCTTTTCATCACCTAATTTTCTCCGTACAATAAAAATGAGGTGATGAAAATCGTCTAGTGTGAGGTTATCATTGACCCTCACTGCCACCCTATTTGTCATTCGCCTGCCACTTTTCACTGCAGGCGCCCACTCCGCACACTTAAAGTGGTACAGCGTTGTACTTCTCATGTGAAAGCGCAAACTCAACAAACAGGTGGACTCAACTACCGTGCCCATAAATCTCGCTCGCTTCTTGTTTAGGCGTACCTTAAACCACGAGATACTAGATGGAATTTAATACTAGATGGAGGGCTAATGAAAAACAACTTACATCAATGTTCCAAGCATTTATGAAAAGTTTTATTTGTGTTTAAGGTTTGCTTATGGTTTGTTTTATGGTTCTATTTTTTTGATTGGGTGGAAAAACATAAACTAAAATGAAGAAGAATGGATGAATGGAATTTACTGTGGTAAAATTGGTAAAATTTGGTGGGTGGAATCTAATGATGGAAAATTATAATTTTGATAAATAAAATATTGTAATTTATCAAAGTTTTAATGATGGAAAATTATAATTTTGATAAATAAAATATTGTAATTTATCAAAGTTTCCCATTATATATTGATCAATTTTTAAATAACTAACTTTATATGACAATTTTACTAATTTTAATATATAATTTAAAACTTTATAAAATCCATTAATGATAAAAAAATACAATAATTAATTTTAAATGACTATATTTCCAATCATAACATATAATTTAAAAATTCATAAAAAAAATATAATAACTAATTTTAAATTTACAATCATAGCATATAATTCAAGAATTCATAGAAGTTAATCATGAAAAATCAAAATTTTGATTATAAAAAATAATAATTTAACTAATTTTCACATTATTTATAATTGTTGTCTTCATTTTCAAATAAGTGCCTCCATATTAAGATGTCAACAATCTTAACATATGATCATTGAAACACACAAAAAAGGGTTATGTTTATTACATGTTTATCTTATTCCATGTGCGGTCAACAATAAGTACTTAGTCCCCAACCAAAGAACCCCTACACACTCGTGCTCAACTTGCCGAGGTATATCTTCCGACAGTTGCATGAAAACTTCTCTGGTACCTGTCGATCTGATGATCAACCTCCTCAAGAAAATTGTCGTCAATTCTATGCGCAAGTTGATATACTTCCCAACTATCTCCAGGATGAAACCAAACACCACCAAGAACTCAAATGAGGACTTTGGATGAATCATCCCCTTTGTATAGCTAGGGTGGATATTTCACCACCGAAACTAAGCCTACAGTGGAAGGGTTTTTCGCTAAACCCCAAGGAAAACATTGGCTACACGAGAACTCAGTAAGATATCAAATCATAAAACAAAGGGGAGCAATTACTCCTTTATTTATCCTTTCTTTGGACCTTCTAGATCTTTCCCCATTTTGAACAGATAAAATATTACTTTATTTTCCCTCCAATACCATTTGAATATAATTATTTTTTTAATTTAATGTCGCTTTTAGGATTTGTCATTATATTTACCTAGTTACACCAAATAAACCTCCTTGACTCCCTTTTTCCTTGTTAACTATAGCCTATGGGATTTGTATAATCTATTGAGCCACCTTCTGTCATGATCAATTGGAAGGGGACATTATAGTCCTCCCTTCCCAATATTGTTTTACCTGAAGCAATTCCATATCAGGGTGTTGTAAGAGCTGCTCCCCTTCCCAGGTAGCATCTTTTGTGGGAAATCCTCTCCATACTACCAAGTACTCTATAATGAACCTTCTCCTCAATCTTTGTTCCCTGACATCAACAATCCTATCGGAAGCTAGAACCAATTGTCCCTCCTCATTTAGTGGGGGAATATTTGCTAAAGTGGTGACCTTTTGTCCCAATGCCTTCTTGTGGAATGATACATTGAACGTGTTGTGGATCCTGTTGCCTTTCGGTATCTCTATTTTGTATGCTACTTCCCCAACTCTCCTGACCACTCTATAGGGCATGTAAAAGAGGGGATTAAGCTTCTCTTCACCACTCTTATTCAACGATGAATGTCTATATGAATGAAATTTGAGAAAGTCTAGATCTCCAACGTCAAAGCTATATTTTGCCTTGTTCTTATCTGCATACACCTTCTATTTATTTTGAATGGCTTGCGTATTCTCCTTAGGATCTTCGCTCTCTCCGAACGCCAAATCCATAAAAGATGGTGTGTCATAGCCATACAATGCCATGAATCAGCTCATCCTAGTGGACATGGGAGAGTGGTGTTGTAGCAATGCTCCCTGAGATGCAACCATTTTATCCATGCTCGTTATTGTTATGACACATAGTTCCTCAAGTACCCCTCAATCCATTTGTTTACTATCTTGGTCTTCTCGTATGTTTAGGGGTGATATCTAGTGCTAGGTTTCAACTCTGTCTCGGATAACCTAAAAATCTCTTGCCAAAACACACTGAGAAAACTGTTATACTAGTCACTGACTATGTTCATTAGAAGGTCATGGAGCCTACACACCTCCCTGAAGAATAGATCTGCTACTTGAGATACACTCTACTATGTAGGAATAGAAAATAAGTGCACACATTTAGTCAATCTGTCCACTACCACGTAGATACAGTCCATGCCGTGTACCTTTGGTATTCTTATGATGAAGTCCATGGAAATGTTTTCCCACTTCTGCTCTGGAATCGACAATTGTTGAACTCGTCCTACAGGATGTGTGAACTATAACTTGTTTTGCTGGAAAGTCATGCACTCCCTCACATGACGAAGTACATCCCCTTTCAGACCCTTCCATGAGAATCTCTCCCTCAGATATTTGTAGGTGTTCATATACCCTGGGTTTCCAACTAGTGGTGTATCATGCACTTCCCTCAAAATCTTATCCTTGAGTGTACACTCAGGGATAAGATACATTATTTCTTTGTAGTAGATGATGTCATCCATTGCCATGTACCTGTCATCTTGAATACTTCCTTCCATCCACTCACAAGCGAAGGTATTGTTAGAGTATTCCACCAAGAGAATGTACTTCTAGTTCGTTGATATATCTGTCATGCAGAAAGCTACAAGTCTCCTGGACAAGGCATCAACAACTATATTATTCTTTCCCTTTACATACTCAATGTCAAAATCATATGCATGTACCTTACTCACCCATTCTTGTTGCCTCTCATTCAGGTCCCATTGCTCTAAGAAATATCTCAGGTTGTTTTGGTCAATCCGAACCACAAAGCGCCCTTCTACCAAGTACTATCTAAATTTGGCCAATTCATGCATGATGACAAACATCTCCTTATCATAGATCAAATTGAGCCTCTTTGACTCCCTTAACCTACTAATCTTGAAAGCTATCAGATGTCGGTTCTATATCAATACTTCTCCTACCCCTCGCAGAATGCATCACACTCCATGACAAAAGGATGCATGAAATATGGGAGTGATAATATTTGGAAAGTGTTGATGGCCCTCTTCATTCTATCGAACACTACCTGTGAATCCTCAAACCATTTGAACACCCAATTCTTGGTGAGGTATGTTAATGGAACAACCAATTGTGAAAATCATTTCACAAAGAACTTTTAATAGCTATATATCTCGAAGAATCCTCGTCTATTTCTAAGTGACATGGGGGTGTCCCAGTATAAGATGGTATGGATCTTCTCCTGGTGCACCTTTACTCCCTCAATACCAATCACATGCCCTAGATAGAGAATCTATGTCAACCCGAACTCACGCATTACCTCCTTGGAGAAAAGAAGCTTCTCCTTCCACTACTACATATGGGTGGATTATTCCACGAAATTTTTCCACGCTTCAACTAGTTTCATATTTTTTTTAAATAGGTCGGGATTTTCATCGATATTGCCATGAAAGTTCGTCGTAATATCGACAAAAATCTTATTTAAATCTAGTCAGGATTTTCATCGCTATAGCGACTAACTTTCATGGCAATAGCGACACAAATTTTGCTTATCTCATTGGTCGGTGTTAACGGCTAGTTGACTATTTTATCTATATATACATGACTTTAAGAGACTTTGCGACACAATTTCTATTGTTGCGACACTGTTCTTGGCTTTTGTTTGAGCTGTTTATTTTTTCCGTCACCCACCGATTGAACAAATCTAATTCTCGATCTACATAGCTTGGATTTTGAACTTGCAAGGTTAGTATGCTATTTTTTATTAATGTACTCATTTAACTTGTAATTTTCTTTTCAAATGTCCAAATTTCATTTAGCTTGTTTTTTCCTTGATAATATATTTTAATATGTGTAGTACCATATTTCATGTCTTTGGTTTTTGGATCTAGTTAGTATATTGTATGGAAAAGGGTATGTGGATTCCATAATATTCTAGGTTTATGGAATCCACATTGTAGCTATAATATCTCTATCTTTTCATTGATAAAGATATGGAATTGCTCTTCAAACTCAACCCTAATCGGTGAAATGATAGTAATTGATTGTCATTTTCTTCTCTCTTTTAATTTTTAAAATCTGACAAAAAAACACCAACAAATCTTGATTGAAGCTTTGATACCACTTGTTACATCCCTAGTACCCAAAAGGGATCACACTTGCATAAATTGAAAATAATATAATAGTGACAATAATGGTTGGGATACTTGCACACCTAATGGTTGGTAGCTATCACTTACTAATTCAATTAAATGAAGGAAGAAATCTCCATGAATAAAATATTGAAGATGATTGTTATATTGATAAATGATAAGTTATGGTATATATAAGATAGGGAGGAAACTCATGTTTATAACAACAAGGGTAATAACTGCAATTAATATATTGTAACATTTCCCTCTTCCGCATAAATTCTTTGCTATCTTCAACATTTCCCTCTTCCGCATATAAATTAAGAGAAATATTAATAACATTTCCCTCTTCCGCATAAATTCTTTTCTATCCTCAACATATTGTAATAAATAATGGGTAGGTTGGCATTAGTGACAAGATAGCCTGTTGATATTACATATAATTATTAATGTACGAGAGCTCATCCATTATTTAAGCATGCAAAACAAAACCCAAGACTAAATATTATGGTTGATGTGATCGGGTCTGTACATTTTGCAAAACAAAGTATGAGAATTTCCATTATTTAAGCATGAAAAACAAAAGCTGAGGCTAAATGTTGTGGTTGACGTGATCGGGTGTGTACATATGGATGGCGGAGAAAGTGTTATATTCCCTGCTTTAGCAGGGACTAATAAGATACATAAACACTAACCCTAAACTTATGTTAGGTATATATGGCGTTATTATATAAAGAAAAAATTTGTACACATATGACCTTATTATAAAGATGTTATCTATGTCGTCATGATGTTGATCCTCTACACATATGATCACCTTATTATAAATATGTTGACCTTATTATAAAGATGTAGGTCACTACAAATAAACATATCATAATCTAAAGGAGTAGCCAAAATATAAAAAATTGACAACTTAATGTTTGGTATGGTGTAGGTAAGACAATTACTTGTCAGAACAAGGATTTGTCACAATGAACGAAAATGACAGGAAGCTTGCTCGGTTAAGAGCGGCATTAGAGGCGAGGGGTGATGGAAAATGTTATTGCACTTGCTATGATTGCAGAGGCTTGAAAAATAGAAGACTTTTAATAACAACAGCCCAAAAACATTGTAGGGAGAAGGGGCACACCGAAGGGGGTTATGAATATCGTCCTTTGGTAAGAGGATTCAGTATTTAATGTATTCTCTGTAATAATTAGTATGTCATGAATTTTAGTAATATTTCTTATTGGGATTTCTATATTTTCTATACACACTAACTTTTCTATGTTGTTTTTAAATATATAGATGATGCCCCCAAAGTGTCGACCTCCAGAGAGTTATTTGCCAAGTACTAGCATAAATGCTTTCCATTTTTATCTATAGAGCAAGCGTTCACATTTGGTTTATTCATTGGATCTGTAGGGGTTGAGACCTCCCCAAGGTCAGTGCTTGTTGTAGGGGCTTCTATTAACTTTAAGGTTTGTAACAAAAAATCCTTTTTCTAGGGAATTCTTCACATGTCCATGACAGACACTTTAGACTTCAATTTTTTAAAGTCTTCTACTATGTTGTAGTCTAGCTTGGGTGATTCCCGCGTATGGATGTTTATAGGGTTCCTTTGGGAAACAAAATGTTATTTCGAGTGATTGTGTGTTTATTTTCCCATAGAAGATTGCACGATGGTAAGGTGATTAGAGACCAGTTGACCCTTACTTCACGTCTGCATAGACAAAACCTCAGCGAGTAGTTCTTGAACCTTAAATATATCATTGGGAGGCATCGCCAAGTTACGATCGCATAAAAACATGGTTGTTTCTTTTGACGGCTCAAATTCCTCCTGATCGACAATGTTTATCATTGAGCCGCTTGATTCTTTAGTAAGCGAAACGTTTTCTAGGAACTGATTGAAAATTAAATTCGTAACATGCACCCATTGGGGACAGTCCCTTTTGAAATGTTTCTCTTGATGATACGTATAGAAAGAGTCAGAGGCTACATTACCCAGATCAATGTTTAAGTTGGATGGGGGAGGTTCAATCACTTTGAAAGGTGGGTTTCTCTTGAAAAAGGGTTTATAGGGCCTTTGACCTTGGTTTCCTTCCCCAACACTTCTCTTCATGTATACGATTTCATTTTTGAGTTTCTTTATCATCCACTGTAGGTATTATATGTCTTTTCTTCCCTTTTCGAGACCTTTTTATGTTTGTTTTCCCAGAGGTCTAGTGAGAAACAATCCTCTCCTCGGTGAAGGTTTAACTTCTTTCTTAACTAGTGAGGTGTGGCCCTCTTTTCATCCCTTCATTTGGAATTCAATTATTTTGGCTTCCTTGAAATTCTTAGCTAGGGTATGCTTGGCATCCCTTTTCACAAACATAGAAATAGAAGCAGGGAGAGCATTAGCATATACCTCAATTTGCAACTCCTGAGTAGGTTTAGCTTTGGGTTGAAATTTGTTTAGGATAGTGGTAAACCATTGATTGAAGTCTTTAACCTTCTCTTTAGAACTCATGGTTGTGGTGAAGAGTTCAGCCATCAAAGCTCCTGTGGTAGTTTCTTCTACAAATTTCTCTAAGAAATATTTTTGAAACTTCCTCCAACCAGTTATGGACCCTATGGGAAAGTTAAAATACCAAGTCGAGGATGAATTCTAAAAAGTATAGGGAAAAAGTCTACATACTACATCCTCATGTTGTACGTTCATCAATATTATCTCTAGTATGAACTTTTTAATATGGCCTTCAGGCAATCCAGAGGTTTCAGGGTCAAACTTGGGAAGTATTTTTTCTAGATGTCAAGGGAGATTATGTACCCGTCCTGGGATTTCCAGGGAATCTATGGCCAACCAAGATTGGTTATTTGGAGGTTTATTTCCCCTCTCTTCATTATTATCGTTATTATCCTCCATCTCGTCTGATTCTGAAATTGAGTGATCTGAGTTAATCCCTTCTTCATCAGATTCGAAATTGTCTGGTTCAGAGTAGTTACTGGTTGGTGTTTTGGGGATTAATTTAAGGGGTTGTTCGATCTTAGTGAGGGTGAAATCTATCAGGTCTTCTACTGTGTGAAAAAAAACAAGGTCGACAGTATCAACTACTGGTCTTCTTACTTATTTTCTACGAGGAAGTAACTGACCTAAGGGCAATGATCCAATTTGTCGAGCATAAGATGTTGTGATTCTTCTTAATTGGTTCAACTCCTCGTGAGGAAGAGCATAACATATTTCAGGGAATAGGTTTTCTTCCTCGTGCTAGGGTGAGTTGCTCGTTTCAGGAGTACTTTTGTATGTAGGCCATCTTGAGAATGACTAGCCATGCATATGGGCTATTTTGAATCTGTAGGCTATGTGAGATATTATGTCACAAGTATTGTTATACATTCATTGATTTGGCCCTCCTTCTAGCACCAATTCTATTGAGGGATCCAAGATCCCTTTGACTCAACAGTAGGAACCAAAACTGCCTTAAAGGCCCAATTAGACTCTGCATCGTTTGATGGTGGGATGGTTCTCCATATATTTTGATCTAGATAATCTATCGATGGGCTTTACGTGGTGATTGACAAGATATCTTCCTATGAAAGTTCCTCCTTCAGTTGAAACGTTCTCTTTTTTTTCTTTTATTTTATTAGATGAGTCTGATAAAATAATGTGTGCTGGTATAAACCAGATGGTAGAAGGGGTTCTTAAGTACTGAAGAAGACTGAGCATGGGATAACCCTTATGCTCAAACATGCAGACAAATATACTCACACCTATTACAAGCCTAGTATTAATACGTTAACTAGCTGGTATTTCATCATTGACCGAGATACAATTATCGTAAGAAAACATGCATGTAATAAGATGATGGAAAGAAAAATAGTTTCTTTAGCTCTAACATTAATCACACATTAACAGAATGATTTTATTTCCATCATTAAGAACAAAATAACTGAAAAAACATTGAAACAAATAACTTGACAATAGATTTGGAAACTCTTACTAATTACAACATCAATTACTGAAATAAAGTTGGAAGTAATTCCTCCTCAATCCAATCACATAACGCCTTTGATGAAAAACATATTTTTTTGTCTGGTCCTAAACATGACTTCTCAATTAAGGTTGTTCATAAATATTTCATTACAATTCCAAAAAAGAGGTTCTTTCCCAAAACCACCGAACATTTATAAAAGGTCAATCCATTTATTTATAAAGAATCATTAACTAAAAATAATTTCTACAAGTTTAAGTTAAGTAAAACAAAATATCGCCACATGGCGCTTGATCTCTTTGTTCTCTAAGAGTCATCTCATGGTTCTACTGGAGTGGATGAATCTTCTCATATTCCTACCACTTGATGAAGAGGTCCTCGCATGTGTTGGCATACGGGAACCTATTCTGGTCCATTGGAAATGAAATAATTTCCTTCACTTCTATTTCCCGTTCTCTGTATTTGACTATTTTGGCACTTAATCACTGAAGAACTACATGAGCCTTCATCATATGCCCATAAATTGTTGTATTTGACCTAGCGCCATGCTTTCCACCTTTGCGATCTATAATTCCCATGCTGAGTCTTGTGTTGCATGTCACTTAACTATGTCATGCAGTTCAACAATGTCTTTGGGTGAGCCGAATTCTGGGAGGTTGATGCCTTTCATCTCCCGATTAATCTTTTCCCAACCTTTTTTTGCACTCATCTCACTTATTATGTATATTCCACTGAGGTTCATGGTCCATCCTTACACAGTATTTGGATGCTTTCTTGATCTGTGATATGCAAGTATCCCTTAGCACTCAAATATCGTTCTCTTCGACGTCTCAGACCTTTTGTATTGCGTTGATGTAATCAATTCTTTCTACCTCTTGGTATGCTTTTTCATACAACCTTTCCATGTCCTTGCAGGTTTCCAGTGCCATAAGGGTATCTTCTTGGAAATCGGCTATACCAACAGTGAAAATATATTGTTCATATGTGAACTTTTCATAAGCATCATGGAACTCACTCCTCAGAAACACCATGGCCTATGTTGAGTCTCGATAGTATTTCTCCAAATCGAACAGATGCTCCAACTCCTTTAGCGCAACAACCAACTCCTTTTCATGTCTCTTTTCTTGATCCAATGTGGCATCCATGATAGCCATCTTTGTGTCGATGAGCTCAGATGTTTTTGCATGTTCTGTACTGAGCAGCTTCTCCTCCGTGGTGATGAGAATTGAGCTATCCAGAGTGAGTCTTCTCTTCTTGGTGGTCCTCTTCATGATATATTTCCTATGCTTGTCATCAGCGATTACATGTATATGGATGATCTCATTAACAAGCTAAGGGATTTGTTGTTCTCCATAGGTTAGAGTGTTTCCCAGGCTCCCTGTTGTGTGTATATGTTCTAGGATTTGTTCCTGGACTTCCTTCATATGATCTAATGGCTCCACCTTAGTTTTTTGTTCATCGAATGGTGAGGTATCGACCAAAATTGAAGAACCAGGGATAGCGGATTCAATACTTACTTGGTAATCGTTCGTCGAGGTGTCGATCTCTTGCTGTTGAACTTCGTCTTTTTGACCCCATGATCCTAGCTCATCCCTCGAGTTGTCTTTTGGGGTCTCCGATAAGTCAAGCAACTCAGTGTCTAAAACACTTTCGACCTCATGGTCACTTTGCAAAAAGGTTTTCAACTGAAGCATTGAGACTTGGGGCAAATTTTTTCTTAGGTTCCTTCTCCTTTGTAATCGGTATCGAAGTTACCGGGGAGACATCCAAACTCTCTTCATCATCACAGATGGTTATTATACCAAACATGGGGTTTGGTACACTTGTTTCACTTGGAATTATTGAAACCTCAGACTGGGATGAAATGGTCACCGATGATCTAATCTATCGTGATGGAACTCTAGGGTTTTCCATACCGATGATTTCCTCTAGTTGTATTGACTCTAAGCCAATTGGCTCTCCTCTGATTTTGATCGGGTTGTCTGTGGGGATCCTCATCATTTCTATGAGTTCATGATCATTCTCTAACTAGTCAATGACCCTCTGGGATCCTTCTAGTAACAACAACCCCCTCCTTTGTGACTTTGTGGTCTCTACTACTCTGATTTCTTCTCTAACCTTGAGAGCTTCTTAAACTGACTGATCTATTGTTTCAACCTGATCGTCCATGCTCATAGCATTGAACCTGGTCATGTTTAGGTTCGATCACCTCTGCAATACCTCCTCCCAGTCCTGAGCGCATTCTATGAAAATATTATCTTCAAACTTGTCATGCGCGTATGGCCAACATAATGATACTTGTGAAGCGTGTTGGCAGACCAGGCCTTTTGGGTCGTTCTTGCGAAACCGGACTTTCAGGAACCTAAATTCAAGCTGGCTCGGACCTTCTTGTTTGGCTTGAGAAATTTATTTCACTATGTGAATCCCCAAATGGAATCCATAGGGTATGAAATCCCATGTCTTTTCCTTAACTAGTGTATCATTATAACCTTGCAGGATTGTCTGATAACATATTTCTCCTAGAATGAGCCTGTATGGGACGTGAGTAGGGAGAAAATATGGTGCTCCGGTGGACCTGAACACCCTGATATAAATTGTGTGTTCGTCTAGATACCAGTGGACTACCTTAAATATCATTTTCTTGGCTGACAGCCTTGGGCATTCCTTTTTAAATAAAATGAAATAAAATTGGGCGATGAATTCATCGCAAATAAGGGAATGAGATTTTTTGTACATGTTCTCCCATAATATGTTGAAGTAGACATGAACAACCACTTCTGCAACGTGCCAGATTTAATTCATATCGACGAAGACATTCTTTGCATAGATTACATCGAGTAGGTACGAGGCCATGTGAAAATATGGAGCTTCTCATTCTTTTGGCGTTTGAGCCTGCAATACATTGGTTCTCAATTGCTTGGAGATTATCACTCCCCAGTTGAAGCTACTCTTGGAGATCACCACAGTGTATGCTAGGGGCATCCATGTTTATGAGAACTTGGAGCAGTCATTTTCTCCATACAATCGGCATATTAGAGCCATTAAGTAGATGTATGGATCCCTCAGGTTCACTGTCCCATGCCAACCATTGCTACGGTTTGTAAATGTCTTGTCCTCCTTCCATCGTGAGGCCATCAACTGAATGATGTCATGGAATTCATAGAAATTCACTACGAAGTCTCTATTCTACCACTCCTCTAGGTCCCTCAGCTTGTAATACTTCTGAACTTTTTTCAGAAGAAAAACTCCAACACACTTGTCACTCTCATCATTGATAAGGAATTTCTACACATCTGTGTGATCAATTAACCAATTCAGAGTCTTGATGCATGGGAAAAATGGAGTGCGATAGACTACCATGTGCAAGCACGACCACCGAATGTTCGGGAAAACTTGGTCGTCTAGTGCCCTTACGTCTGGGTCGTTCTATGGGATAAACTCTGGGTACTCCTACCGATTGATTTTGTTGAATATATCTCCCCACTGTGGGAGCATTATTTTGGATCCAATGGTCGCTTTCGTATCGCTGAAGACTGGGGGTTGAATGAATGGTTGCTTCATCGAGGTTTTCAAGATCGGCTCAGCCTTGGGAGCATATTCCAACTTCCTCATAGTACCAGGAGAAGAACCCTCACCAATTTCTACCTCCTTTAGCTTAGATTCCTTCAGCGAGCGTCTGGTCGTTGGCTTTCTTGGAGGCATCTTTTCCTGCAGTGAGAACATAGTTAGACACTGTGTAAAGAGATCAAATGTTGATATAAAACAAATTATGACCACCGAATTGATAGAATTTAACAAATATATCTATTACTAGTTTACCCTGGTTTTGATGGTCTAAGAATCAACGCAGTCTTGAGATGCTCACTTCACTTCTTCAGATGATCTACAAATGGAAACTTGTGTGGAGAATGGAAGTGTTTGAATCTACTTTTGTGATTTCAACCAAGATGAACTTACCTTGTTGCATCAACTATTCAATTCGGGGTATGAGTGTGGTTCTATGAAATTTGCTGCCAAATCTTCATTATGTTTGAAATTAAATTCAATCTTAGGTCGATGGCACGAGCACAAGCTATAATGTGGCCTATCTACAGTTTCAATTTCTCGTTGTTCAATCGATGCATGAGGTAACAATGTATGTGGGGAGAAACATTAACTGGCCTATTAAATGACAGAATCTGATCGTATCTCATGTTGAAAGCATCCCATCATTTTGCTAATCTAACTGGTGGATCGAGCATCGAGGCTCCTCTTAAAACATTGTTCGTTGATATCTCCAAGAAAAAACTTCTGACGCCGATTCATATTTTCGTATAGAGCTCACGTGGCAAAGCTGACTTGGAAGTGTGACTAGGACATAGGGAACCTTAAGATGACTTGGGACGAAACTAGACCGTACGAAATCCCTGTGTGACAAAGACACGTGGCACTTGAAACCGACATCTTCATTTAATCGTGTCTTTCGGAATCGGGGATCTTTCCCCATTTTGACCAAATAAAATATTACTTTATTTTCCCTCCAATTCCATTTCAATATAATTGTTTTTTTAATTTAATGTCGCTTTTAGGATTTGTCATTATATTTACCTAGTTACACAAAATAAACCTTCTTGACTCTCTTTTTCCTTGTTAACTATAGCCTGTGGGATTTGTATAATCTATTGAGCCACCTTCTGTCATGATCAATTGGAAGGGGACATTATAGTCCTCCCTTCCCAATATTGTTTTACCTGAAGCAATTCCATATCAGGGTGTTGTAAGATCTGCTGCCCTTCCCAGGTAGCATCTTTTGTGGGAAATCCTCTCCATGCTACCAAGTACTCTTGAATGAACCTTCTCCTCAATATTTGTTCCCTAACATAAAAAATCCTATCGGAAGCTAGAACCAGGGATGATTTTAAGGATGGAAATTTAATTTAAAATGTAGAAACCTTGGCGAATCTTACTAATCCTTCATATGCCAACTATAAATGATTGACGATATTTTTGTAAAAATATTCAAATTTCTAAGGATTTTATATAGTTTTTATAAAATCTTGGCGATTTTTAAGGTAAAATAATTTTATCCTATAGAATTTGGGCGAATCATTTTTAAAATAGCGAATCTCGTTTTTGGAAAAACCATGGAAAATTAGCCCATGAGCGAAATTTAGCCCCTAAAATCATCCCTGGCTAGAACCAATTGTCCCTCCTCATTTAGAGGGGGAATATCACTTAAAGCGGTGACCTTTTGTCCCAATGCCTTCTTGCGGAATGATACATTGAAGGTGTTGTGGATCCTGCTGCCTTTCAGTATCTCTATTTCGTATGCTACTTCCCCAACTTTCCTGACCACTCTGTAGGGAATGTAAAAGAGGGGATTAAGCTTCTCTTCACCACTCTTATTCAATGATGAATGTCTGTACGAATGAAATCTGAGAAATTCTATATCTCCAACGTCAAAGCTATATTTTACCTTGTTCCTATCTGCATACAACTTCTATTTATTCTGACTGGCTTGTGTATTCTCCTTCATAACTCTTAAGATGTCTTGACTTTCCTGCAGCCATTCTTTGGCCTTAGGATCTTCTCTCTCTCCAAACACCAAATCCACAAAAGATGGTGTGTTATAGCCATGCAATTCCATGAATTAGCTCATCCCGATGGACATGGGAGAATGGTGTTGTAGCAATGCTCCCTGAGATGCAACCATTTTATCCATGCTCATTATTGTTATGACACATAGTTCCTCAAGTACCCCTCAATCCATTTGTTTACTATATTGGTCTTCCTGTATGTTTAGGGGTGATATCTAGTGCTAGGTGTCAACTCTGTCTCGGATAACCTAAAAATCTCCTGCCAAAACACACTGAGAAAATTGCTATACTAGTCATTGACTATGTTCATTAGAAAGTCATGGAGTCTACACACCTCCCTGAAGAATAGGTCTGCTACCTGAGATACACTCTGTATGTAGGAATAGAAAATAAGTGCACATATTTAGTCAATCTGTCCACTACCACGTAGATACAGTCCATGTCGTGCACCTTTGGTATTCCTATGATGAAGTCCATGGAAATGTTTTCCCTCTTCTTCTCTGGAATCGACAATTGTTGAACCTGTCCTATAGGATGTGTGAACTCTAACTTGTTCTACTGGAAATTCATGCACTCCCTCACATTACTAAGTACATCCCCTTTCAGACCCTTCCATGAGAATCTCTCCCTCACATATTTGTAGGTGTTCATAGACCCTGGGTTTCCAACTAGTGGTGTATCATGCGCTTCCCTCAAAATCTTATCCTTGAGTGTACACTCGGGGATAAGATAGATTATGTCTTTGTAGTATATGATGTCATCCACTACCATGTACCTGTCATCCTGAATACTTCCTTTGATCCACTCACAAGCGAAGGTATTCTTAGAGTATTCCACCAAGAGAATGGAGTTCTTGTTCGTTGATATATCTGCCATGGAGAAAGCTACAACTCTGCAGGACAAGGCATAAACAACTATATTATTCTTTCCCTTTACATAATCAATGTTGAAATCATATGCTTGTAACTTACTCACCCATTCATGTTGCCTCTCATTCAGGTCCCATTGCTCTAAGAAATATCTCAAGTTGTTGGGGTCAATCCAAACCACAAAGCATCCTCCTACCAAGTACTGTCTAAATTTGGCCAATGCATGCATGATGGAAAACATCTCCTTATCATAGATCAGATAGAGCCTCTCAAACTCCCTTAACTTACTGATCTCGAAAGCTATCATATGTCGGTTCTATATCAATACTTCTCCTACCCCTCGCAGAATGCATCACACTCCATGACAAAAGGATGCGTGAAATATGGGAGTGATAATATTTGGAAAGTGTTTATGGCCCTCTTCATTCTATCGAACACTACCTGTGAATCCTCAAACCATTTGAACACTCAATTCTTGGTGAGGTATGTTAATGGCACAACCAATTGTGAAAATCATTTCACAAAGAACTTTTAATAGCTACATATCTCGAAGAATCCTCGCCTGTCTCTAAGTGACATGGGGGTGTCCCAGTATAAGATGGTATGGATCTTCTCCTGGTGCACCTTTACTCCCTCAATACCAATCACATGCCCCAGATAGAGAATCTATGTCAACCCGAACTCATGCATTGCCTCCTTGGAGAAAAGAAACTTCTCCTTTATAATGGGGAGAATATCGTACACATGCTTCAGGTGTTCCTTCCACGTCCTGATATAGATGAGAAGATCATCAAGGAACAACAGTAAAAAAATTCTCAACTATTTGTTGAAGATATGGTTCATGCATGAATGAAGGTAGTTGGTGCGTTAGTCAACCTCAAGGGAATGACTAGAAACTCCTAGTGCCCATAATGACACTTCAATGTTGTTTTATTGATATCCTCCTCCCTGGCCTGAATTTAGTGGTATCCTGACCAAAAATCAACCTTGGAGAAGTAAATTTCCCCATGAAACACGTTGATTAGCTCATGAATCTTGGGTATTGGGTATCCATTTTGTATGTTCTTCTTGTTTATATCCTTGTAGTCTACAGACATCCCCATAGTACCATCTCTCTTCTTCACCAGTGAAACTCATGAAGGAAAATAACTAGAGCTAGGCCTGATGTGCCCCATATCTATTAACTCCTTTATGGCCTTCTCTATTTCATCCTTAAGTCTTTTTGGATTCCTGTAGGAAGTGGTGATCATGGGATTTGACCCCTCTTCTAGCTCAATGACATGCCCAAATCCTCTGTTAGGTGATCTCCCTACTAGAAATGGTTCAAACACTCTCTCATGCTTTCCAAGCAATGCATGGATATCCACAGGGTAATGTTGACATCCTTTTGATGGCTTCTCCATGGTGATCAAGAAGTATGTTGTGCAAGCCACATCCACGTGTATAAAAAGGGCCTCCATGTGTTGGCGAGACACTATCATTGGGGCACTTGTCGACATAACTCTCAGGATGACTCACTCTCCACCCTTGTCCTAGAAATCCATCCTCATGTCCTTATAATTCATGTGGATATCTCCCAAAGAGTACAACCATTGAACTCCTAGCACCACATGAGTATCTGTTAAATATAAAACGTAAAAGTAATCAGTCATCATATAGTTTCCCAATGTTAATTATGATACCTTGACCCTCTGAGTACCTGTCATGTTGTACCCATATTCTACTACCGCATTGAATCCCTCAAAATCCTCTGTAGGTATTTTTCTCTTGGTGACAAGTGTGACATCAATGAATTTGTGGCTGGCCCCACCATGAACCAATGATGTAACCCTCTTCCCATGAATAGTGCCTCTAATCCTAAAGGTGTAATATTAAGAAACTTATGAAAGTGTGGCAATGGTAACTCCCTTGGGGTTATCCTACAATGGATCCTGCTCTGTAGCCCACAATGGCTCACTAGTTTCACCATCCCATACCTTCATCATCATCTTCATCCTCGTCATCAAAAAACACCTGAATGTGATGGAATTTACCTCTTCTCATACATCGATGAAATGGTTCCCACGGATCTTTGTCACTGAAGAAACAATTATTCCTCCTTATCTGTCATGCCATTCCCTATCCATGTATTTTGGGGAAACTTTGTCTCCTTACCCCCTTGAGGGTTAAAGTATTTTTTTGGTATGTTCTCCTTGACCGCTTCCTTCAAGGGCTTCTCCATCCAAGTGACGAGTGTCATACTTAATTTCTTCCTCCTCATTCCTTGTGTTAAGGTGGAGGTAATTTTCCAACTTGTGTACCCATGCTCTTATCGTACTATTGGGAGACCCATCAAAGGGTGTGATAGAAAAACTTCCCACCTTGCGCATGAGTTCACAGTTTGGTTGGGTTTGCGCTCCTTTGTTCCACTCCCTGGGTTTGTATTTGAGGTCACTGAATTAATTTTCAAATACTTTCTCATGGATATCTTCATCTATCATCTCATACACCCTGTATGATGTGTTAATATCAATACCATGATATGGTTGCTCCTGTGGTCTTGTAGGCTACTCTGACAAGAACTATGGTAATAGGGTCCTAGGGATCCTTAGTCTCCTCCTCTGTGTTGGGGTATGGATATTTCTACTGTGTGTGTGTATCCTCTCACCCCAATGGGATCAAATAAGTCCACCTTCACCTATACCATTCATATTCCCATGTTGTCCCATTAGTTGTAAGATCACATCAAGCATATGCTACTAAAACCTTGGTATCTCTCCCTATCTTTGGGATGCCTCATTTTGTCCCTAGACCATATGTTTCAATATTTGGAGCATATTCCCTTCAAGGTTGTCTCTCATGCTTCCTTCTAGCTCCGACTCTGTTTGGTTTTCTTTGGTTTCTTTTTCTGGTGAATCTAGAGAGGATTATCCTCCATTCTCTTTCCTCCTAGACATCAATGTAGTCACAGGATAGAATAATCACCAACCCTGATACCAATGTATTGTTCCCAATGATTCTAGGTGGGAATATTATATTTTTTTCCCCAAAATTGTTGTTTCTTCTTATTTGAATGTGTTGTTAACTTCTTATATAAAAATTTCTCAATGAGGAATTTTGTCAAACATATAACATGCATCAATTAGAAAAAAAATAGAGCAGATAAACATGGCATAATATTATGGATGGAAAACTCCCAATATTAGTACAATGATATATAATGGTTGTAATAACAACTGTAGAATATTACTAAGCACACATGTCTAACGGATGCCAAGAAGCATCACAACCTACTACAAAAAAAACACAAGAAACCTGTAATGATGTGAATCTATGATGTCCATTAATACAAGGCTCACCAAGCATTTCTCTACTTTGTTTTGAAAATGTTTATATGAAAGTTATATCCTCCCAAGTCCCTCACAAACTCGATCTAATAAATGGATGCAAACCTTGATTCATAGAGGTCCTCGCGAGACAGTTGTAGGGTGTCTAGCGGGGCCTCGCAGAACATCCCGTACTCAACCCACAAGGTTGTATCTTCCCATAATTGCGTGAAACCCTCTCTAGCACCCATAGATCTGATGATCGGCCTCCTTTGAAAAAATATCGTCAATGTCATGCACAAGATGATATGCTTCCCAACTATCTCCAAGATGAAACCAAACACCACTAAGAACTCAAATGAGGACTCTAGATGAATCCTTCTCTTTGTCTAGATAGGGTGTATATTGGACAACCGAAACTAAACCTGTAGTGGAATGGTTTTTCCAAAAACTCCAACAAAAACACTCGCTAAAAGAACACTCAATAAGATATCAAATCATAAAACCAAGGGGAAGAGTTACTCCTCTATTTATCCTTTCTTTGGACCTTCTAGATCTTTCCCCATTTTTACCATATCAAATCTTCACTTTATTTTTCCGCCAATTTTATTTAAATATAATTTTTTATTTTATTTAATTTCACTTTTACAATTTGATATTCTTTTTACCTAGTGAAACAAAATAAACCTCCTTGACTAATATACGAGAGTCATATTTTTGGTATTATTTCTAAACGTGAGTCATATACAATATTGAGTCAACCTCTTTCACGGTCAATTTGAAGGGGAAATTACAATATACCATGATTGATATAATCATGACATTAGTGAAAGTTCCTAATCCCAGGTTCTTAATGGTTTTGCAGTTAGGATATAGAGCTCCTTGGAAATGAGTGAAAATTATTCTCATTGATACAATTTTTTTTTAATAATGAAATTCTCGTCGCGACAATTAGATATTTTGAATTAAAAGAATTTATAGTTAAAACTCCCAAAAACTTGCAAGAAAACTCAACAATATTTGTGTTCTCTATAGTTTTGGTTTTCTTCAAGAACAACAAGAGAAATTATACCACTGTAAGGGTCCATCCACAATAATCAACAAATTAAAAGATATTGAAATTTAGGAGGGTTGTATCTTATACAATATGAAGATACCATTTTTGGGACCTTTCTTCAAGATAACTAAAGGCATGAGTTGATGCCCAATATGGAAATATTAAAGTTAGAAGAGGATGCTTGCATGCGAAAATAAGGTTTCAATATTTTAGTTATAATCAAGAATGCACTGCATGTAAAGTTATTGCTTCTATTTTTAGTGGTTGTTTCTAATGTTTCTGTTACATGTCAAAATTCCTCACTTTGATAATGTCACATTCTCATTGTCGCAAGTGTTGCACTTTTGTCACAAGTGTTGTAAATGTCGCATTTTCGTTTTGCATATGTTGCATTGTGAACGACACCATGGAAACACTTGATACATCCTCTAGAACATGTTGGAAGGAGAAGCCACATCATTTGACAAACTAAACAAATTTTTTTTCCTTGAGAATTGGTCATCTTGATGAACCTTTGGAGAATCAACACTCCCCTACTCATATGCAGGGAGTTCTAGCACTCTATGTCCATCTAGCAAGGAGTGTTGCAACGTTATGTTGCCCATTTTGAGGGAGCACCAATTGGTTGAGAGAATCATGGGAAGAAATCCCCCTTTTTCTCTAAGGAAAACTAGAGATGATTCGAGTTGGTTTGGCTCGAATCCAAGCTTTAGGCTGCATCTAAGGAAGATGCCACAATTGATGGAGTCATATCCTCAAATTATCCCAAATATAACCAAGGTGGTTGAGCCTCTCAAAGCCAATAAAAGGAGGCATTCTCATGGTGAAGAGGGAGAGAATAATAAGAAAAAGTTTTTTCATTTTGATCATGGATTTTTCAAGCAAGGGGTTGGACGAGGACTTGGAGAGGTTGTTACAACTGCATATACAACTTGTAAGTATCTTTTTAATGTTCTCATTAATATATGCTTGGCCTATTTCCTTAAAGTTTGTGTAGTATTGTATATACTTGTCTATTATGGATAAATTTAGTTTAAACTAATCTTTATAGAGTAGTAATTCTTTTTTTTCTTCGCTTTCCATTGGATTGAAGATATCGTGTCATGCTAAGGAGCTTGGAGATCAAGTTTAGTTTGGATCAAGCGAGGACAAGCTTCACAAAAAGGTACATCATACTTTCCTCCTCTGCTTTCTTTGATTATATTAACTACATTTAAAGGGATGTTAGTGTCCATTTTCATCTTTATGTCTTGGTAGTAGGGGTATAGAATCCAAGAGGATATTCACCTGTCCACAGGGGAATTTTCCTATAACATAAATTGGCGACTCCATTGGGGATCAAAGCCTTAAGTTTTGGTTTCTTTCCTTGGTTTGTCTTTGTTTTTTTCCCATTTTCAGATCCCTTTTGTTGTTCTTATCCTTCTATACATATGTTGTCATTACTGAAGTTGTCTCACAAAGTCTTTTGATCAAACTTCCTCATTTTGTTTTTATTTTTATTTTTTTCTGGGTTGTTCCCAAATTTTCTCAGAAACTCGTTCCCTCTCCAGTTACAATCAGAGCACTGATTGCCTAATCAGGACTCCCCTAGAGTGTTTTAGGGAGAATTGTAGTGCTCTAGGGATGTTATAGCCACAATGCCAATTTTTCCTCATCTTGAAAAATTGTTGATTGTCTTTTACTAGGTGTAGTTCTTGTGTATTTCTTTTTAACTCAGATCATGTTCTATCGGTTTATGTCTTCTGTCAGGATTGCAACTTGCTTCTTCTAACTTTTTTTTTATCTTTGGTTGGATTTTATTATATTTCCTTGTTACGAAATCAACCTTTTCTTCTTGATATTTGGGTTAATTTTGATTCTTTTTCATTCATTTGATCGATTAAATATTGTTGCAAGGAAAATCAGGGATCTCTTTACTATTTTAATTTATCTCTAATATTCATATATTTCCAGAGAATTTATTAAGTGTTTTTTTTTTGTTTTCGGTGTTCTTTCTTGGATCATTAGTTTGTTTTTTTGTTTCTTATTGACTGTTGTGAGAGTGCCTTTTGTTTGTGTGATTCTTGTTTCCAATTTTCTAAAGCTGCAATCGTGGAAATTCTTTTTATTATTGACATACGAAGCATTAAACAAATCATTCAACTCATATTTATAATGAAATGAAAGGATACTTTTTACGATTGGTTTTTGGATACCAGAAAAGGTTTCTTTGTGATTTAGCATTTAAATGTATTCTTGTTGAAAACAAACAGCATGATGTTTTTGCATTCTTATGTTTGGTAGTGAAATAAAGAAACTCGAAGGAAGGGCTTGAAAATGGAATTCATCAACCCTTGGAATGTGGAAGGTGCATTTGTAAGGCCAAAAGGCATGACCAAAAATTCATAATGGCCTTCATGAGTTTGGAATGTCGTTTTTGGGATATCTTCTTCCTTCATTCTATTCTGATGATACCCTGAACGAAGATCCAATTTTGTGAAATAGATTGCTCCATGTAGTTCATATAACAATTCATCAATGACGGGAATGAGAAACTTATCTTTAATAGTGATCTTGTTGAGCTCTCTATAATATGGACACATGCGCCATGAGCTATCTTTCTTGAATACCATTACCACTGGTGCAGAGTAAGAACTTTGGCTAGCTCTAATAATGCCAGCCTCTAACATTTCTTCAACCATGCGCTCAATTTCACTCTTCTGGGCATAAGGGTATCTGTATGGCATGATGTTAGGAGGAACACTCCCAAGAATTAGGTAAATTTCATGATCATGATTTTGAGTCGGTGGTATACCTTTGGGAATATCTTCAAATACTTTGGAATGCTTATCAATGATCCCTTGGAGATATTGAGGAATAGACGGCTTAGATGTTTGAACATATAGTGAGCATAGTTGTGCAATAATGCCTTGATGCCCCTTTTTCAATAATTTTTTCATGCCATTAAATCTTATCACCTTACTGGGTTTCCCTGTGATACCTCTTAATTCAATTTCTTTTCCTTCCAATGAAAATTTCATGAAAAGTTCTTGAAAATTAAAATCCATTGTTTGTAATGATTGTAACCATTGGATTCCTAATACAACATCCGCACCAACCATGGGTATAGCAATCATTGAACTATTCATTACATATTCCCCCATAGTAATATTGATCTTATTTCATTTTCCTGAGCAATTGATAGTTCCTCCATCTGCAATCATTACTTGAAACTCTGGCAATGGATATACAAAGCAATTGAGAGTTGTGGTTAATTTATAGTGAATGAAATTATGAGTACTGCCAGAATCAATTAGGACTATTACCTTTTTCTTTTTGATGTATCCTTCGATCTTGAGGGTTTGAGGAGTGCTAATTCTAGCCAATGCATTACACGATATCATGGGAGTTAACTCTTTAGATGAAATTGCTTCTAATTTTTCATCTTGAGATGGTTCTTGTTCTTGTTCTTCTTCCTCTTCACAATCTATGTACAATAATTTCTTCTCACCACACTTATGTCCTTTACTGTACTTTCTATCACAATTAAAGCATAAACCTTTTTCTTTTATTTCCCCCAATTGTTGAGGTGTTTTAGAAGAAGGAGCATTGTTCTCTCTATAAATGTTAGGATTGGTCCTTCTAGTAGCCATAGCCATATTTTTACTTTCAACATTTCTTTCCCCCTTAAATGCACTCTCCAATGATTTGGGTTCCCAAAGTCAAAACTCATGTTGAATGTTATCCTTTAAAGTTCCAATGAATACATCAATCAAGTGCTCATTTGGAATATCTGTTACCTTTATATTCAATGTTTGGAAGTTCTCAAGTACTCGGTAACTGAACCCTTTTGCTTGAGATTTATCAATTGGATAAAGAAGGTATTGCTCATTTTATCCTCATAGTGTGTTAAAATTTCTTCCGTGAAAATTGTCCAAGTGACGAGTGATTTGTGAGAACAAAGCCATCGATACCATACAAATTGATTGGGTTCTAAATATAAAGAAGCAATTCGTACCTTTTGTGTATGTGGCACATTATATAGATCAAAGAATTTCTCCATCTGAAGTATCCATGTGATTGGGTCCTTGCCATCAAACTTCCTCATATTGATCTTAGGAACGTGGTTGGTCTTAAACCCAAAGTTGGAGTTTCTCAATTCTTGATTCACCTTCCTTATGTGCTCATCATGAATTTCATGGGATGCATTTTCACTTTCAGGTGTCTTCTCTGTTACGATTTTTTTGAATACTTCCATGATCTTCTCTTTTAAACCATCCATATTTGCCTCCAACTTAGCTTCCATCTCTTGTAGTTCATATTTTGTTACTATCTTCTTTTGTAAATCATTTATGTCCCTACGCATTTCTTCACCTTAATCAAGAGTCCAAGTAGGATTGTCTTGAGGCTTATTTGGTGTAGAAGTTCCCTTTTTGGGTGGCATGTTGGCCAAGTATCACTTTTGAACCATGATTGAGTTATCTAGGTTACTATTTTGGAATTTATCTCTATATATCTATTCCATTTATATACAAAATTTTATTTATGCTAGACAATCTTTATTCTGTTGTATCTCCCAAGTTTCAGCCCTTCTGGGTATGAAACTTTCTTTTATGTAGTTCTATGATATTTCTTCTCTGCAATGCCATAGTTCTGATCAAAATTGGATGTGCCAAGTGGAATTTATGGTAACTTCCCCACAAGTTGTTGATTTTTGGCCTTTCTAGGAGATCTCACTTGTATAGCGTGCCCCACACAAAATAATTGATATAAAATTTTGAAACTTGTACCAGAAATACAAAATACTATCCAATATCCAATGAAACTAGTCCCACTTAATTTGGATACTCTAGGAACAAGTTATGATTATTTTACCTGGAACACCTTCTTGAGACTAGTCAATAGGACTAGTCAGATACCCTATTTTTCACAGGGTGTATCTACAAATGTAAGATGACCCAGAAGCAGAAAGTTTTACCATAGACACCTTACTAAATTCTGTGAATAGCCTCTAGATTTCAGAGTCTGAGATGTTATAGAACAATTTGTATAGCATAAATTCCACAATGACTTAGTTCATGATGATTCCATAACCCTATCTTGTACAGGATGTATCTCCGAAAGTATAAGGCCTCAGGAGATGAAATTTTAACCCAATGTACCTTGATCCGTCAACTAAATATCCTCCAAGACGTTCGTTTTGAAACGTTGTAGAAAAATAGTTATAGCAAAAATTCCAAGGTGTCTCAGATGTAGCAGCGAAACCCCAAGACCTTGAGCTTTGATACCATATGTTATGAACCAAATATCAATATAGCATAGAAAAACCTTAGAATAAGTACTCAACGCCTTGAAAAAGAGATAATTTCAAATAATAATCCTCTTCGAAGGGAAACCTCCTTTTATCCCACATAAATGTTCAAGTACAAGATGATTGCAAATGAAAATGTCTCCTTGGCATATATAGGAGACTACGAGGTATAATTACAACTAATGGAATAAAGACAACATAAATAAAATAACATTACTAATGTAATATGCCCCAATTTAGGGGTAATGAGCCAATATTAGGGAATAACAAGGTTGCAGTAGCGAGGGAATCAACAACAATATTTTTTGTCTTGGGAGCCGTGGTAATATTAAAGGCCTCAAAATGTTATATTAGCCTATGCACTTCCTGTTGATAATTTCTCAGGTGGGGTGAGTTGTAATGTATAGTATTATTTACTTGCCTGAAAATAATTTTAGAGTCCCCAAAAACTTTTAGTTCTTTAACATTTAAGTCTATGGCTTTCTTTAGTCCCTGCACCAAAGCTTCATACTCATTAGTGTTATTAGTGCATTCAGATTCTAGTATGTAGGATAGGAAATTTCACTTCTCCTTTGGGTCAATGAGGATACATCCTACTCCCGACCCTTCTTGCGATTTAGACCCATAAAAGTACTAGTTCCAAACTTGTGAGAGAAATTTATCAGCTTCTTCATGCCTAGTTACTTTCTCCTCTCCACATACCTTATTTGCGGTTTCCAAGAGAGGTTATTGACAGAAGAGGCTTTCTTCCACCGCTACCAGTAGATTCACTTGAAAATTACTTTCAGAATTTTGAGTGAGAGGTACATCATATGAGAGAGGAGCGAAATTTCAGAAATCAGAATCGCAAGAGTAGTTTCCTAGCACAGGAAAATATGTCGATGAGGGTTCGTTGAAGGATTCAAAATCAATGACAGTATTTTTGAGATACATTTCCTTATTGATCCTAATCATGTTGGCATGTCCCTTTAATAGAAACCAGAGGTGAGCCCAGACCGTGCTAAAGTATCCATTCAATTTCTCAGTCCAATACTGACTAAGTATCTGTCCATAAGCTTCTGGTATATCTACTACAATGATGTCAATTACTTGAACAAACTTCGAGTGTGTAGTCATTTCGATCATGACATCCTTGAGTTACCCAATAGATTTTACCTAAGTCATGTCTAGTGCTATAACATGTTTATCACTTTTGAGCAGAACTACATTTAATTTTTTGTAGATAGATAAAGGCATGACATTGGAGGATGCCCCTGAGTCGACTAAAAAATTATGGAGGTTTATGTTGAAGACTTCAAACGTTAAAAGGAAAGGTGGGAAACAATTCTTTCCATTTTTATCTATAGAGAAAGTGTTCACATTTGGTTTATTCTTTAGATCTGTAGGGGCTAGGACCTCCCCTAGGTCAGTGTTTGTTATAGGGGCTTCTATTAACATTAAGGTTTGTAAAAAAAAATCCTTTTTCTAGGGAATTCTTCACATGTCGATGACAGACACATTAGACTTCAATTTTTAAACTCTTCTACTATGTTGTAGTCTAGCTTGGGTGATTCCCGCGTATGGATGTTTATAGGGTTCCTTTGGGAAACAAAATGTTATTTCGAGTGATCGTCTGTTTGTTTTCCCATAGAACATTGCACAATGGTAAGGTGATTAGAGACCAATTCACCCTTACTTCACGTCTGCATAGCCAAAACCTCAACGGGTAGTTCTTGAACCTCAAATACATCATTGGGAGGCATCACCAAGTTAGGATCGCATAAAAACATGGTTGTTTCTTTTGACAACTCAAATTCCTCTTGATCGACAATGTTTATCATTGAGCCGCTTGATTCTTCGGTAAGGGAAACTTTTTCTAGGAACCAATTGAAAATTAAATTCATAACATGCACCCATTGGGGATAGTCTCTTTCGAAATGTTTCTCTTGATGATACGTACAGAAAGAGTCGGAGGCTACATTACCCAGATCAATGTTTAAGTTGGATGGGGGAGGTTCAATCGCTTTGAAAGGTGGGTTTCTCTTGAAAAAGGGTTTATAGGGCCTTTGACCTTGGTTTCCTTCCCCGACACTTCTCTTCATGTATACGATTTCATTCGAGAGTTTCTTTATCATCCACTGTAGGTATTATATGTCTTTTATTCCCTTTTCGGGACCTTGTTATGTTTGTTTTCCCGGAGGACTAGTGAGAAACAATCCTCTCCTTGGCTGAGGTTGAACTTCTTTTTTAACTAGTGAGGCATGGCCCTTTTTTCATCCCTTCATTTGGAATTCAATCATTTTGGATTCCTCAAAATTCTTAGCTAGGGTATGTTTGGCATCCCTTTTCACAAACATAGAAATAGAAGCAGGGAGAGCATTATCATATACCTCAATTTGCAACTCCCGAGTAGGTTTAGGTTCGGGTTGAAATTTGTTGAGGATAGTGGTAAACTGTTGATTGAAGTCTTTAAACCTCTCTTTAGAACTCATGGTGGTGGTGAAGAGTTTAGCCATCAAATCTCTTGTGGTAGTTTCTTCTACAAATTTGTTTAAGAAATATTTTTGAAACTTCGTCCAACTAGTTATGGACCCTACGGGAAAGTTAAAATACCAAGTCGAGGATGAATTCTGAAAAGTATAGGGAAAAAGTCTACATACTACATCCTCATGTTGTACATTCATTAGTATTATCTCTAGTATGAACTTTTTAATATGGTCTTCAGGAAATCCAGAGGTTTCAGGGTCAAACTTGGGAAGTATTGTTTCTGGATGTCGAGGGAGGTTATGTACCCGTCTTAGGATTTCCAGGGAATCTATGGCCAACCAAGATTGGTTATTTGGAGGTGGATTTCCCCTCTCTTCGTTATTATCATTTTTATCCTCCATGTCGTCTGATTCTGAAATTGAGTGATCCGAGTTAATCCCTTCTTCGTTAGATTTGAAATTGTCTGGTTCAGAGTAGTTACAGGTTGGTGTTTTGGGGATTAATTTAAGGGGTTGTTCGATCTTAGTGAGGGTAAAATCTATCAGGTATTGTACTATGTGAAAAAAAACCAGGGCGGCGGTATCGACCACTGGTCTTCTTACTTATTTTCTACGAGGAAGTAACGGGCCTAAGGGAAATGATCCAATTTGTCGAGCATAAGATGTTGTGATTCTTCTGAATTGGTTGAACTCCTCATGAGGAAGAGCGTAAAGTATTTCAGGGAATATGTTTTCTTCCTCATGCTAGGGTGAGTTACTCGTTTCAGGAGTACTTTTGTATGTAGGCCATCTTGAGAATGACTAGCCATGCATGTGGGCTATTTTGAATCTATAGGCTATGTGAGATATTATGTCACAAATATTGTTATCCATTCATTCATTAGGCCCTCCTTCTAGCATCAACTATGTTGAGGGATCTGAGATCCCTTTGACTCAATAGTAGGAACCAAAACTTCCTTAAAGGCCCAATTAGACTCTGTAGCATTTGATGCTGGAATGGTTCTCCATATATTTCAATCTAGCTAATCTATCGATGGGCTTTACGTGGTGATTGACAAGATATCTTCCTATGAAAGTTCCTCCTTCAGTTGAAACGTTCTCTTTTTTTTCTTTTATTTTATTAGATGAGTTTGATAAAATGATGTGTGCTGGTATAAACCAGATGATAGAAGAAATTCTTAAGTACTGAAGAAGGCTGAGCATGGGATAACCCTCATGCTCAAGCATGCAGACAAAGATACTCACACCTATTACAAGCCTAGTATTAATACGTTAACTTGCTGGTATTTCATCATTGATTGAGATACAATTATCGTAAGAAAACACGCATGTAATAAGATGATGGAAAGAAAAATAGTTTCTTTAGCTCTAACATTAATCACACATTAACACAACGATTTTATTTCGATCCTTAAGAACAAAATAACTGCAAAAGTATTGAAACAAATAACTTGCCAATAGATTTGGAAATTCTTACTCATTACAACATCAATTACTGAAATAAAGTTGGAAGTAATTCCTCCTCAATCCAATCACATACTGCATTTGATGAAAATGTGTTTTTTTCTCTGGTCCTAAACATGACTTCTCAATTAAGGTTGTTCATAAATAGTTCATTATAGTTCCAAAAAAGAGGTTCTTTCCCAAAACCACCGACCATTTATAAAAGGTCAATCCATTTATTTATAAAGAATCATTAAGTAAAAATAGTTTCTACAAGTTTAAGTTAAGTAAAACAAAATATTGCCACATGGCGCTTGATCTCTTTATTCTCTAAGAATCATCTCATGGTTCTATTGGAGTGGATGAATATTCTCATATTCCTACCACTTGATGAATAGGTCCTCGCATGTGTTGACATACGGGAACCTATGCTGGTCCATTGGGGATGAAATAATTTCCTTCACTTCTATTTCCCGTTCTCTGTATTTGACTATTTTGGCACTTAATCATTGAAGAACTACACGAGCCTTCATCATATGCTCCATAAATTGTTGTATTTGACCTGGCGCTATGCTTTCCACCTTTGTGATCTATAATTCCCATGCTGAGTCTTGTTTTGCATGTAGCTTGACTATGTCATGCAGGTCAACAAAGTCTTTGGATGAGCCGAATTCTGGGAGGCCGATTCCTTTCATCTCCCGATTAATATTTTCCCAGCCTTTTTTCGCACTCAATCCACTTCTTATGTATATTCCACTGAGGTTCATGGGCCATCCTTACCCAGTATTTGGATGTTTTCTTGATCCGAGATATGCTAGTATCCCTTAGCACTCGAATATCATTCTCTTTGATGTCTCAGACCTTTTGTACTGCATTGATGTAATCAATTCTTTCTACTGCTTGGTATGATTTTTCATACCACCTTTCCATGTCCTTGCAGGTTTCCAGTGCCATAAGGGTATCTTCTTGGAAATCGACTATACCAGCAGTGAAAAGATATTGTTCATCTGTGAAATTTTCTTAAGCATCCTGGAACTCACTCCTCATAAACACCATGGCCTGTGTTGAGTCTTGATAGTATTTCTCCAAATGGCACAGATGCTCCAACTCCTTTAGCACAACGACCAACTCCTTTTCATCTCTCTTTTCTTGATCCAATGTGGCATCCATGATAGCCATCCTTGTGTCGATGAGCTCAAACGTTTTTCCATGTTCTGTACTAAGCAACTTCTTCTCCATGGTGATGAAAATTGAGCTATCCAGAGTGAGTCTTCTCTTCTTGGTGGTCCTCTTCATGATATATTTCCTCTTCTTGTCATCAACGATTGCATGTATATGGACGACCTCATCAACAGGCTCAGGGATTTGTTTTTCTCCATAGGTTAGAGTGTTTCCCAAGCTCCCTGTTTTGTGTATCTGTTCTAGGATTGGTTCCTGGAGTGCCTTCATATGCTCTGATGGCTCCACCTCTATTTGTTGTTCATCGAATGGTGAGCTATCGACCAAAATTGAAGAACCAGGGATAGAGGATTCAATACTTACTTGGTAATTGACCATCAAGGTGTCGATCTCTTGCTATTGAACTTACTCTTTTTGACCCCCCGATCCTAGCTCATCCCTCGAGTTGTATTTTGGGGTCTCCGATAAGTCAAGCAACTCAGTGTCTAAGACACTTTTGACCTCATGGTCTCTTTGCAAAAATGTTTTTAACCGAAGCATCGAGACTTGGGGCAAATGTTATCTCAGGTTCCTTCTCCTTTGTAATCAGTATCGAAGTTACTGGGGAGACCCCCAAACTCTCTTCATCATCATAGATAGTTATTAGATCAAACATGGGGTTTGGTACATTTGTTTCACCTGGAATTATTGAAACCTCAGACTGGGTTGGAATGGTCACTGATGATCTAATTTGTCGTGATGGAACTCTAGGGTTTTCCATACTGTTGATTTCCTCTAGTTGTATTGACTCTAAGCCACTTGGTCTCCTCCGATTTTGATCGGGTTGTCCATGGGGATCCTCATCATTTCTATGAGTTCATGATCATTCTCTAACTGGTCAATGACCCTCTAGGATCCTTCTAGTAACAACAACCCCCTCCTTTGTGACTTTGTGGTCTCTACTGCTCTGATTTCTTCTCTAACCCTGAGAGCTTCTTGAGTCGACTGATCTATTGTTTCAACCTGATCATCCATGCTCATAGCATTGAACCTGGTCATGTTTGGGTTCAATCTCCTCTGCAATACCTCCTCCCAGTCCTGAGCACATTTTATGAAAATATCTTCTTCAAACTTGTCATGCACGTATGGCCAACATAATGATACTTGTGAAGCGTGTTGGGGGACCAGGACTTTTGGGTCGTGCTTGCAAAACTAGACTTTCATTAACTTGAGTTCAAGCTGGCTTAGACCTTCTTGTTTGGCTTGAGCAATTTCTTTCACTATGTAAAGCCCCAGATGGAATCCATAGGGTATGAAAGCCCATGTCTTGTCCTTAACTAGTGCAGCATTATAGCCCTGCAGGATTGTCTGATAACATATTTCTCCTACAATGAGCCTGTCTGGGACATGATCAGGGAGAAAATGTGGTGCTCTGGTGGACCCGAACACCCTGATATAAGTTGTGTGTTCGTCTAGATAACAATGGACTACCTTCAATATCATTTTCTTGGCTTCTACATACATTCTTAGTCCTTTTCAAATAAAATGAAACAAAATTGGGAGATGAATTCATCGTAAATAAGGGAATGGGATTTTTTGTACATGCTCTCCCATAATATGTTGAAGTAGACTTGAACAACCACTTCTGCAACGTGCCATCTTAAATTCATATCGACGAAGACATTTCGTGTGTAGATTACATCGAGTAGGTACGAGGCCATGTGAAAAGATGGAGCTTCTCATTCTTTCGACGTTTAAGCCTGCAATACATTGGTGCTCAATTGCTTGGAGATTATCACTCCCCAGTTGAAGCTACTCCTAGAGATCTCCATAGAGTATGCTAGGGGCATCCATGCTTATGAGAACTTGGAGCAGTCATTTTCTCCATACAGTCGGCATATTAGAGCCATTAAGTAGATGTATGGATCCCTCAGGTTCACTGTCCCATGCCAGCCATTGCTCCAGTTTGTAAATGTCTTGTCCTCCTTCAATCGTGAGGCCATTAACCGAATGGTGTTGTGGAATTCATAGAAATTCACTACGAAGTCTTTGTTCAGCCGCTCCTCTAGGTCCCTGAGCTTGTAATACTTCTGAACTTTTTTCGGGAGAAAAAATCGGACACAGTTGTCATTCTCATCATTGATAAGGCATTTCTATGCATCTGTGTGATCAATTAACCAATTCAGGGTCTCGATGCATGGGAAAACTGGAGTGCGTCAGACTACCATGTGTAAGCATGACCGCAAAATGTTCAAGAAAACTTGGTCATCTAGCGCCCTTACGTCCGGGTCATTGTGTGGGATAAACCTTGGGTACTCCTCCCGATTGTTTTTGTTCAATATATCTCCCCACTGTGGGAGCATTATTTTGGATCCAATGGTCACTTTCGTATCGCCGAAGACTGGGGGTTGAATGAATGCTTTCTTCATTAAGGTTTTCATGATCGGCTTATCCCTGGGAGCGTATTCCAACTTCCTCACAGTACCAGGAGAAGAACCCTCATCAATTTATACCTCCTTTAGCTTAGGTTCCTTCGGTGAGCGTCTAGTCGTTGGATTTCTTGGAGGCATTTTTTCCTGCAACGAGAACATAGTTAGACACTGTGTAAAGACATCAAATGTTGATATAAAACAAATTACGACCACCGAACTGATAAAATTTAACAAATATCTCTATTACTAGTTTACCCTGGTTTTGATGGTCTAAGAATCAACACAGTCTTGAGACGCTCGCTTCACTTCTTCGGATGATCTGGAAATGAAAACTTGTGTGCAAAATGGAAGTGTTCGAATCTACTTTCATGATTTAAACCAAGATGAACTTACCTTGTCGCATCAGCTATTCAATTCGGGGTATGAGTGTGATTCTATGAAATCTTCCACCAGATCTTCATTATGTTTGAAATTAAATTCGATCGTAGGTCGATGGCATGGGAACGAGCTATAACGTGGCCTATCGACGGTTTCAATTTCTCGTTGTTCAATCGATGCACGGGGTAACAATGTATGTGGGGAGAAACATTAACTAGCCTATTAAATGACAAAATCTGATCGTATCTCGTGTTGGAAACATCCCATTGTTTTGCTAATCTAGTTGGAGGATCGAGGGTCAGGGCTCCTCTTTAAACATTGTTCGTTGATATCTCCTAGCAAAATCTTCTGACGCCGATCCATATTTCCATACAAAGCTCACATGGAAAAGATGACTTGGAAGTGTGACTAGGACAAGGGAACCTTAAGATGACTTGGGACGAAACTAGACTGTACGAAATCCCTGTGCGACAAAGACATGAGGCACTTGAAACCGACGTCTTCATTTAATTGTGTCTTTTGGAATCAGGGATCTGTGATCGACGATGTGTCAATGCGGAAATTTTCAGTGATTTAACTCTTCGAGATTTTGCTGACCGCGAACCAACTTATCCGTCATGGACTCTCAAGGATTTATCATGGCTCATGTCTACGTTTAGTCCTCTCGTATTCCGCCGATGTTGATGGGGATTAGCTATCTTCCACCAATGCTGATGGGGATTAGCTATCTCCTGAGTCTGCGTGGCGAAAAACTAACGCAAACTTACTCTGTCGTTTACTGACATCGATGGTGCATCGACGATCGACGATTATTATTACTGTGTGGTCATTTTACCTGCTTGGATTTCTCCGACGTCGAATGCAAGTGCGCTAGTCACAGTGTTAGCTTCAAATTCTTAGTTAGAATGACAATTTCTTTTAGGCATGAGTTTTCATTAAACAAGTTCAAACAAATCCAGTTTGATCGATAAGAATCATGAAAACAAGATAAATCATCCCTCCATAGTGAACTCAATTCAGACAATAAAACAAAATAAAGCAAGTGGTAGCCAAAAGTGACATAATTTCACAAAGCTTTTAGGGTGTGTTGAGCGCTCAACAGATAGTTCATTTTTTTATATTCCTAATAGATAAACAAGGAAGGGGATAACTATTATTCAGTGATATGACTAATGTGACTTAATTTATCATTTTATTTAAAGAAAACAAGGTTACATTTGTAAAGGGTAGACTTGTTAAATAGCTTTGAGTTTTAAATTGTTAAATCTGAAAAACACAAACTCTTCACCAAGTAGAAACAGTTTTAAGTAATACTTGAAGACCACTGAACACTCATAATATTTAATACACCATGTGTATACTTAATTGGTCAGTGATGTTATGTCCACGTGTCAGCTTACATGGTCCACTTATATGACGTTACATGGTCTGCCTCGTTTCTGTTGATCCCTTGACCTGACATCACCCGTCAATTTTCTTTTCGTTCCTTTATTTTCTTTGTACCATAACTGCTACTGCATTTTCCAGTGATCCTCTCAGTCAACGGTGGTGGCCACTCAACACTAAGTCTAGTCGTGAAGAAATTGGACGATGAATCTATTCCCCATTGTTAGTAAGAATACACGTGAGGCCTCAAAAGAATCTAGAAATTCAAGAAGGTTGGTCGAACAACCATTGGCACTCTATCATTCTCCACTTTATCTTAACCGTGGGGTCCCGAGATGCACTCTGCCTCTCACGGACACCTTATCGGCGTCACTGTTCCTTCTCCGACCATTGAAAATCCGTCAAGCCTTGTGCTTGGAAGAGACTACTCATTCACGTTATTTCTGTTTCTGCCGACCAACTCCAATTTTGTCATCGTACATTCTGCTTCACCTGAAATTCGTCTAATCTCACGTGTTCAAATTTCAATCATTCGTCTAATCTCACGTGTTCAAATTTCAATCATTGATCTTGTTCAAATTTCAATCATTGGACTTTTTCAATAAGCATATTAGAAAATTTCTGTACTAAATCACACAAAATAATTGTAGATTTTCACTTTTAACCTAAATCACAAAAAAATTATCATTAAAATTCATTTAATTTATCTTATTAATTTTTTTAAATATTTTTCCAAAAATAATAAATATGTAATTAAAATATATCCAAAAATAATAAGATAATTAAATAATTCACAAAATCAGTAAAATGGTTAACTTTTGATCTTCTAGACAAAAATAAAAATTTAAAATTAAAATTCATTTAATTTATCTAATATCAAATGTTTAAATTTCAATGTTTAATATTTTTATTTCAACACTAAAATGAATAAATATAATATCAAAATATATAAAAAATAAAAAAATTAAACCATTTCTATTAAAATGACCTTTCATACTCACAAAATAATAATAATAAAAAAATATTATATGAAATTACACCATATTTACTTCATGAGCATGATAAAATAAGAGTGAACACCAAAATTATGCTTTAAAATCATTCTTAACACATCAAGGTCCATTCCTTTCACCAACATGATGTCGGATTTACACAATCTCTGGACAGTATTTGAAATTATTATTCAATGTTTGCTGTATGTATAGGAAGTAAACAATTATCCAAAAAAAAAAATTTAGTGGTTAAATTTTTTAATCTTTTTAATTTTTATTTATTTTGACATTTTGTTTTAATTTTATATAATAATTTTTATTTTTGTTTGCTAGTTTGTCTTTGAAGTGTGTTTGATTAATCTCTAAATTAAGAAACAACAACTTAAGTGTATCTAGGTCTAATAGTTAAGAACATGTGTTTTCTTTTTAGATTAGACTTTTCAAATGACTGGGTGGACATACTCAAATTTCTTAAAACCACTAAAGTAACATGATAATAACATAATATAGAACGAAAATCAAAAAAATATTTTCTCATTACCAAAACACATCTTCAAAATTAATTAATGATCAATCCAAATCAGTAAGCAAATTTAAAGCTATATATTAATGTTTTTAACATTGATATACTATAGTATAACTAGAATAAAAAATATCATAAAAGATTTATTTATTTATTTATTTATTATTTTAAAGGTGGAAAAATACATTATATCAATTGGAAGTGAGGATAGTTATGGTTAGATGTTATTCATTTATTTCCATACATCTTAAGAAGATAAACTTTTAATCAATAAAAACAATTTTAAATCTTACTAAAAATGAAAAACACAATTTCAACCTAAATAGGACTAACAACTCTTATAATCATCATTACATTCAATAAGTTTTGTTTATAACATTTACATTTAATTCCATTCACTAAGGTTTTTTTTATAACATTTACATTTAATTACATTATCGGCTTGTGGAAATCAGAAAGAGATCTTCAAATAAATATAATCCATTCAGTAGGTCAGGGAATTGTTTATGCCCATATATTCCTGAACATTTGGACGTGTATACTATCTGCAAATTCAAGCTCATTGCTTTTGTGGGTCGGTTTCAAACCATGATTTGGTAACAATTAATAGCAATATCTTGGATTTTCTTCAAAAAGGTTCCAGGCCAGGCCAGGCTGTAAATTAAAACAAAGAAGGTTCCAGTCAAAATGTCTGTAGATTCTGTGACTGGCACGTGAGAAATTAAAGAGATAATATGTATACCACGTGTTTCCGTGATTTCTGCTTGTTTCCGCGTTGAGTACGATCTGTTGCACCGTCCAACATCTTATACCCCACCCCGTTCACAAAGAAAAAATAAACATAGATCTAATTTTCTCATTTTATAACTAGCACAGCCACAGTAAAGGAGTGGTTGATATAAGCCGATAATTTTAGTTAAACATAGATTTCATTTTATAAATGAGTGGTTGATATAAGCCTATAAGTAGGATTATTAAATTTATTTAAAAAAAAAAATATTTAAACATCAATTATAGATAAACTTCAATAATTGAATTTTCACTTTGCAATGTCTAAATTCATTAAAATCAGAATTGTGAGTCAAAACAGTTAGGATTGTTCACTTATAATGAATTAGAATAAGAATAAGAAAAATAAAAAGATAAATAAAATAATATAAGGTAAAAAGAAAGATACCTAATTATTGGATGAGAATGAACATATGCATGTTAAATTTGATTAATAAAAAAATTTAAAGCTAGATTTAATTATCCACTGCCTACCATATTTTATATTTTTGACACATTTGCAAAGCTACTAACCATGTATCCTTAACAACAAAGCTAAAACGCTAAAGTCTATGTATTATCCACAACAGAGATAAAACCTTCTGCCCTAGATCCAAGAAAATGAAATGATACCCTAGGCCCTATATGATAAGGCTAAAAATACCCAAAAAAATCTAATAACTTGAAATAATGAATTGTGCATTAAAAAAAAATTGGAATAATAAGCCATGCAAATACCCATTCAAAGTTGTCGTGTTTATCTGGTAACATACTTTTTTATACATTAACAAAACATAATATGCTTCTTTATGCATTAACAAAACATAGCTATCTAAATAAATGCATTAACAAAACATAGCTATCTAAATAAATAAATTGCAGAGTCTGGATAAAAATTCATGACAATTTTATAAAAACCCTTGAGAATCACTTCAACTTATCCAAAAATGCAAAATGGAAAACCACTTCAACTGAACCAAAAATGCAAAATGTTCAAGCATGACTTTGATAGAGCGCTTATAAGTGCATGCGTTTCCACTCTCCAATGCAACTCACTTACAACTTTTAGAACCTCCAAGCCGCGAAGTTTAGTCATGGTCTTGGCTGCAAAGCTGCAAATAATATCAGAAATTTATCTAAACCCTAATCCTATATCTGGGTGACTGTGTGAGGTTTTCATTCCGCTCAAAACCTTTTCATCACCTAATTTTCTCCGTACAATGAAAATTAGGTGATGAAAATCGTCAGTGTGAGGTTATCATTGACCCTCACTGCCGCCCTATTTGTCATTCGCCTGCCACTTTTCACTGCAGGCGCCCACTCCGCACATTTTAAGTTTCTTTCACAAGTCTGAGTGGTACAGCGTTGTACTTCTCATGTGAAAGCCCAAACTCAACAAACAGGTGGACTCAACTACCGTGCCCATAAATCTCACTCGCTTTTGTTTAGGCCTACCTTAAACCACGAGATACTAGATTGAATTTAATACTAGATGGAGGGCTAATGAAAAACAACTTACATCAATGTTCCAAGCATTTATGATAAATAAAATATTGTAATTTATCAAATTTTCCCATCATATATTGATCAATTTTCAAATGACTAACTTTATATGACAATTTTACTAATTTTAATATATAATTTAAAACTTCATAGAATCTATTAATAATAAAAAATACAATAATTAACTTTAAATGACTATATTTGCAATCATAACATATAATTTAAGAATTCATAAAAAAACTACTTATTCCATGTGCGGTCAACAATAAGTACTTAGTTCCCAACCAAAGAACCCCTAACACCGAACTCTAGGGGATAGTGACATCTAGAGCCACCCCATGATCCTATCCCTTAAATATGTTATATATGTAATGCTCTCAACTAAGCTAGGTGCTATATTATATTTTCTACACCAAAATCATTTAAGAATTCATAAAAAAACTACTTATTCCATGTGCGGTCAACAATAAGTACTTAGTTCCCAACCAAAGAACCCCTAACACCGAACTCTAGGGGATAGTGACATCTAGAGCCACCCCATGATCCTATCCCTTAAATATGTTATATATGTAATGCTCTCAACTAAGCTAGGTGCTATATTATATTTTCTACACCAAAATCACTGTTTCTTATTATTTGAATGTGTTGCTAACTTCTTTAAAATAGTTTACTCAATGAGGAATTTTGTCAAACATATAGCATACATCCATTACACAAAAATAGAGCAGATAACCATGGCATCTTGTTATGGATGGAAAAATCCCAAAATCATATATCTAATGGTTGTAATAACAACTACAGAATATTACTAAGAAAAAAATTCTAATGACTTCAAGGAAACACCACAATATAGTACATAAACAAGAGAAGAAACTAGAAATGATGCTAATCTATGATGTCCATTGATTTAAGGCTCACCAAGCCTTTGTCTTCCTTGTCCCGACAACGCAGATATGCAAGCGATCTCCTCCTGAGTCTCTTAAAAACTTGATTCGGCAATTGGTTGCCAACCCCAATTCACAAAGAATCTCACGGGATGAATGCAGGGTGTCTAGCAGGGCCTCGTGGGATGACCCGTGCTCAACCTACCGGGCAATATCTTCCGAAAGTTGTATGAAAATCTCTCTGGTTTTGTCGATCCGATGATCGACCTCCTCAGGTAAATTGTCGTCAATTCTATGTGCAAGTTGATATGCTTCCCAACTATCTCCAGGATGAAACTAAACACCACCAAGAACTCAAATGAGTACTTTGGATGAATCATCCCCTTTGTATAGCTAGGGTGGATATTTCACCACTGAAACTTTACCTGTAGTGGAAGGGTTTTCCCCTAAATCCCAAGGAAAACGCTGGCTACATGAGAACTCAGTAAGATATCAAATCATAATACAAAGGTGAGAAATTACTCCTTTATTTATCCTTTCTTTGGACCTTCTAGATTTTTCCCCATTTTGACCAAATAAAATATTACTTTATTTTCCCTCCAATTCCATTCGAATATAATTGTTTTTTTAATTTAATGTTGCTTTTAAGATTTGTCATTATATTTACCTAGTTACACCAAATAAACCTCCTTGACTCCCTTTTCCCTTGTTAACTATAGCCTATGGTATTTGTATAATCTATTGAGACACCTTCTATCACGATCAATTGGAAGGGGACATTATAGTCCTCCCCTCCCAATATTGTTTTACCTGAAGCAATTCCATATCAGGGTGTTGTAAGATCTGCTCCCCTTCCAGGTAGCATCTTTCGTGGGAAATCCTCTCCATACTACCAATTACTCTCAAATGAACCTTCTCCTCAATATTTGTTCCCTAACATCAACAATCCTATCAGAAGCTAGAACCAATTGGCCCTCCTCATTTAGTGGGGGAATATCTGCTAAAGTGGTGACCTTTTGTCCCAATACCTTCTTGTGGAATGATACATTGAAGGTGTTGTGGATCCTGTTGCCTTTCAATATCTCTATTTTGTATGCTACTTCCCCAACTCTCCTAACCACTCTGTAGGGCATGTAAAATAGGAGACTAAGCTTCTCTTCACCACTCTTATTCAACGATGAATGTCCGTACGAATGAAATCTGAGAAAGTCTAGATCTCCAATGTCAAAGCTATATTTTACCTTGTTCCTATCTGCATACACCTTCTATTTATTCTGATTGGTTTGCGCATTCTCCTTCACAACTCTTAAGATGTCTTGACTTTCCTGCAACCATTCTTTGGCCTTAGGATCTTTTCTCTCTCCAAACACCAAATCCACAAAAGATGGTGTGTCATAGCCATACAATGCCATGAATAAGCTCATCCTGATGGACATGGGAGAGTGGTGTTGTAGCAATGCTCCCTGAGATGCAACCATTTCATCCATGCTCATTATTGTTATGACACATAGTTCCTCAAGTACCCCTCAATCCATTTGTTTACTATCTTGGTCTTTCCGTATGTTTAGGGGTGATATCTAGTGCTAGGTGTCAACTCTGTCTCGGATAACCTAAAAATATCCTGCCAAAACACATTGAGAAAACTATTATACCAGTCACTAACTATGTTCATTAGAAGGTCATGGAGTTTGCACACCTCCCTGAAGAATAGATCTGCTACCTGAGATACACTCTACTATGTAGGAATAGAAAATAAGTGCACATATTTAGTCAATCTGTCCACTACCACATATGTGATATCCCCAAAAATAAAATAATTTTGAAATTTAAATTTGCTGGAAATTTATTTTCGTTTTTAGTAAATTCGAATTTGGAATTTTTTTGCCATTTATGGCAATTCCGAATTTTGAATTTGATATTTGTAATTAATTATTATGACTGTTGGGTAGAGTTCTGATTGGACTCAAATGACTATTTGACTATGCCACTTGTATAAAAAAACCAGAATATTTATATTAAATTGGAGGAGGACAAATGGAATAGCCATGTTAAAATTAGCTGACCATGACTCCATGAGTGGGGAACAATTTGGAACTACCTCTGGGCTGATTATTACAAGTGGAAAATCAGAGATTTGGCCATTGGGAGCCCCTGAAAATCAGGGATTTAGAAAGCTGCGAAAATCCCCCAAGGGAGAGAAAAAGACCTTGGCAAAATTGATAAATAGCATATTCGAGGAGGTAGGACGCTGCCAAGTATGCTGGGGGAAAGATTTGGAGTTCTCTTACTGTTATGAACACTACGGATTGAGTGTGAGGCAAGAAGAGTCTGCTGAAATAGATTTTCCTTGCTATTATGAGCACTGTTGAGTAAGTGTGAGGCAAGAGGATAACTGCTAGAATTATGGACATTGTTGAGGAGAAGTCTTCCAAGTTCGCCCTCATGGATTCATGGTCAGGCTAGGGGGTTGATTGGGCAAGTGGTTTTGGCTACCCTATTCTACGGTTGGGAGGAACGTGGTTGTTCCCTTTGTTTTCCCGCAAGTTGGTTCAGATATGTTGCTCTACTCTTCTCTGTCTGAATGATTTTTATCTGATGTAATGTATTTGTTAAAACGGAACTGAAATGATTTCCATTTTCTCTTCGAATGATTTGATATCTGATGTCATGTATTTATTAAAATCCAAACTGAAATAATTTCCATTCTCTGGTGAATGATTCAATCACGAATGTAATGCATCTACTAAATATGATAGATAATAATGTGTAGAAAAAATCTGTTCGAATTCATGAAGCCTACAGACTGACAGAGAACATAGGGTAAATCTAATCTCAAGTGACCCCCCCCTTTTCTGAACGAACGATAGAATTGGCCTTTTATTGGTTATGATAGTTGAAAGGATTATGCATGGAAAAATTCTGGAAGAAATCTCCTCTAAATTAGATTCACGTTTTTCTTTATTTGTTTTCTCAGTGAAATCAATACTGAGATTGGTATATTGGGAGTGAAGGTTATGCTGCAATTTCATTAATCTAACTGTATGAATAATTCCAGGAACAACATTATGAGTTTTGTAAACTATGCCACTTTTTCCTTTCCATTAAATAGACTTTGTAGAGATAGATATGTAGCTGAGGTAGGAAGACCGACTATTATACAAGTTTCCCTTATAGTTCATTAACCTAACCCGTATAAAGGTATTTCGAACAAGAGGATACAGAGACAGAAAATCATACTATATAATTTGCAATGACAGATCTATTATATGAACTACTTTAACAGTAAAGGAACCGGATGCACCCTTTCTTATTACAGAAATTTCCTTTGCCCAAGGTTGTACCAATTCGGCTATTCATACTTAGACTTTCTTGTTTTAATAACGTTGCACCAACAAAATGAAACAAGAAGTGCCGAATCGCAAAATGAGAAAGGACTATGGGCCCAACATTTCGGGATTTCGGGGTTCAGGATTTCAGGGTTTTCAAACACCTGATGCAGAAACAAAATCAAACAAAAAGTGTCGAATCATGAAATGCGAAAAGACTGAGGGACCAACATTTCGGGATTTCGGGGTTTGGGATTTCAGGGTTTAGTCAAGAAAAGGAACTTCGCACATATCTAATAAGAAAATCCCGAATGTCGAAATATCAAATTTGTATTTTGTCCTCTTTTATAATATGCTCATTCTTTGTTTGAATGATTCATGTATCTGATTTTATGCATCTAATTGTGCTCAGTTGAAATAATTTCCATGGATGACATATGTTCATTGTAAGAAGTTTATGTTCAAAGACTAAATTCTAGGAATGGTTCCTCCTGAAACAAAATGCTAGACAAAACTATCTACATATGAACTTGAAGGAACAGATCCACCTACAGGAGCATAATTAACTCTGAAATCAAAATTCTAGGTAGGATTGTCTATGTTTAGATGAACTTCAAAGGTACCGATCTATTTATAGGCATATGTTTACTTCTGTGATTGAAGTTCTAGCAAATCTATTTTTGAATAATTGAATTGGAAGAAGCCTGTACATATAGTACTTCGGGGCTTTGGGGTTCGGGGTTTCGGGGTTTTGCGATTCGGGATTTTGTGACTCCGGCAGCAACGATTCTAGGCCCTTCGAACTCCCGGGTCTCGATAGGCCGAAAAGGGATTAACGATTTTTGGCTCCTCCTTTAGCCCCATCCATGTAACCAAGCCTGATGACCTGGGGCTAACTCTACAGAGCGTATCTAGGTTTCGTGTACCGGGATTTCGCGACTTGCAAAAACAAGGAGTCTTGACCTTTGGTTTCTCGGGTACTGAAACACTGACCGGCAGCCACGTGTCCCTTCGATGGACGGCTATGACCTTTAGCCACGATCAACAATTGTGATCTTTTTGGGATGATCAACAGTCACGATAAAATCCCGACTTTCTCCTTTTTGGAATTTGGGAGAGTCTTCACTCCCCTACATGCACTAGGTTTAAATCTCGCGCATCTTTTCTGGATTCGACGAATCTCGCAATTTTGAAACTTCTCCCCGAAGTTTCTCCACCGTTCATTTTGGCTGTTCTCCTGCGCATCCTCCCAGAGGTTAAACTCTGTGCACCCAGATCCTTTCTCCAACTAATCTAATGACAATTGTGCTCCCACCTGAGATTTATCTCTTTGAGCTCTCAAAGGTTCCTTTGAACTAATCTTAGATACTACCTAAATACATATAAGCATGTTAGAGTAGTATGAGAGTTAAGGGAAGTGATAGAATTATGGAAGAATATATCCATATAAGCTTTTCTGTTCGAAGTAAACTTGACTGGCGTAATAATGTCATTATGGACAGAAATGAATCTTACCTTCTCTTAAATTCTAAGCTTAATCGAAATTGAATTATGTCATTGTTTTTTTTTTTTTATGGTGAATTTGAGGTACATTACATATGGTATCAATGCAAAAGTTACAACACTGGGCCTGAATAGGGCCACATTAATTTCTTAGTATATATTCTGATTTATGAAAAAAAAAAAAAAACTAATAAATCTCGTGGTTACAAACAAAAAGCATTTCTGTTTTGTGTTGATTATGGCAGCCCAAGAAGGTGAAGAAACCAGGATGGAAGGGAATCCACAGCAAGGACCTCCTGGAGATCCAAGACAAAACAGTGATGGAAGCTCACCCACAGAGGTGTTGGAAACAATGAGGAATCTTATTGTTGAATTGCAGGTTTTCAAGGCCGACAATGAAAAATTGATGAAAGCACAACATGAATAGCAAGAGATAAATGAAGTCCTACTGCATAGTATAGTAACCAAGAAAGGTCGAAAAGATGATAACCATGGTGAGGAGGTCAGCAAAAGGGCCTCCAAGAATTATGGTGCGGAAACAGAAAAAAGGAGACAGTTCGTCTGAAGGGACACCTTCAACTGAAGACAAAACAATACCAGATAGAAAAACAAAACAAACATACCACCTTGATGTAAATTCTAACCTTGTACAATATCTACTGCAAACTGATATTCAGAAAAGAACAGAAAAGATACAATGGCAAATGGAAACATTGCACATGGATTTTTCCCCTGGAAAACCAAACCGGGAAAACCAACATATATTATATTCATACATTGTGTTACATTGTTTACAATACAATATACATATAGGAGCCAGCGACATCCAACACCCTAACCCAATGACCTGGATTAGTCCAAAACCCTAATTCCTTAACCGGAAATAGAAAACCATCGGCAAAAAACCATGTGTCGAAAAACCACCTAAATATCATGTGGTCTTGGAAATATGTCGTCCCGGTGCGAAAAAAAAATTCGGGGGCGCTACCCCCGAACCCCCGTGCGGGGGGCTCCGCCCCCTTGCACGCCCGGTGTAAATTCTTAGACTCTACTACTCATGCAAATAATATAACACATACCCAACACTTGAAGGAGAATTTAAAAAGATTAAACCAGATACCTTTGACGGAGAATCCAGGACAGGAGAAGAAGCTGAGGCATGGTTGTTGGACATAAAAAAATACTTCTAGATATACAACTATTCCAGTAACATGAAGGTCGGAATGACTATCTACAATCTGAAGGGGAAGGCCAACATTTGGTGGCAGGATCTGAAATTGGCCAAGGGCCTAAAGGAGAAATAGTTGGAATGGTTCGACTTTAAGAAGTATTTCAAGAAACAATACCTTTCTGAAAGCTATTATGAAAGGAAGACAAAAGAATTTTACGAGTTACGACTCGGACAAATGATGATGGAGGACCTTATAAATAAATTTCTGGAACTAATAAGGTTCATACCGTACATCCGGGAGGATAAGGTAAAAATTCAACGATTCTTTAGCTGTTTACCATAGGCCTACTGGGACATAATTGAGTTTGATAGTCCCAAATCCTTGAGTGAGGTATTCAAGAAATCATGAATGTGCTACAACCAGTATAAATAGTGGGTAGAGTTTCCCAATACCTAGAAGGATAAGAAGCAAGATCGAATGAACCAGCGGAAGAAGGGACCAGCCAGCTCCTTATCAGGATGCAGCAAAAAGTTTCCCAAGGAAGAATTTTCACTTCAATCATCCGAATACACAAGGTAGCGGTAAACCGGTAAACCTGGGAACGAAGAAGTTTGGGAACAACTCACGTGAGCGATTAAAGTGTTGGGAGTGTGGAGAACCTCATCTAAGGAGGAACTGTCCACATTTAATTGCAATCAATAGAACTTTTGTTCACAATTTGCAAGAAGCCTCGACAATGGGAGACGTGGGAAGAAGTCTGCATTGGATAAATGCAACCATAGATGGGCGACAAGCTGACCACCAGTCCTCGGTGGTAGAAATCGAAGGTAAAATCAATGACACTCGAATTTATGTTTTAATTGACCCTGAAGCTATGTTAAGTTATATTACTCCTGATGTAGTAAAGTTGAATAAACTTAAGAAACTGAAACACGCAAAGTCATGGCTTTTACAACTAGCAACAAGTACTAAAAGAAAAGTAGTTGACTTTATTTCTGATCTTGAGTTTATCTTAGATGGTCAAAAGATAAGAACCAATCTGAACATCCTACCACTAGGATCTTATGATATGATTATCGGGATGGATTGGTTGGAACAACAAAAATAAGTACCAGACTGTTATATAAAGATACTTAGCTATAAAGACAATTTTGGCACTGTTAGAATAGTCGAAGGCACACTTAACATCTATACTATCTTTTGTAGAATTACATTCATTTGAAGAATTGCATTCATTGGAAGCACCAACTTCCTTTGTTTTCCAGATGCAATTGGAAGGAGGCTCCAACCCGCTATATTCTCAGCCTAAAACCTGAGGGAAGCTCCAACTCCCCAATTCTCTGGCTACAACTAGAAGGAGGCTACAACCCCCTATGTTCTTCGGCTACAACCGGAAGGTGGCTACAACAACCTGTCCTTGCCTCGTCCAATCGCCCTGAAGTAGAAGTAGAATGATGAAACCACTGTCACAATATCACTGTGAAATATACCGCTGTAAACCTGTACCAATAAACCTAAACCATGCATCAACCATGCATCAACCTGTACCTCAACCTGTAACAAACCTGTACCGTAAAAAAGTGCACCAACCTGTACCATAAACAAGTGCATAAACCATGCACCAACCTATACCAAACAAACTGTAATCAACCTATACCATAAACAAGTGAAACCAACCATGTACCAAGTATAGACCAATCATGTGTCAAGTATTCATCAACTATGGCTCATCAATATGTACCAACATCATCAACTATACATCTCATGTATCTGCCAACTCATCAACTACTTGTCTCAACCATGTACCCAACTTGTACCTCAACCAAAAGACCTCATGAATTTCATCATCCAATTCTGATTTGTAACTTTGTAATAGACCTAGTGTATATGATCACATTCCTAGAAACCTTCTTTAACTTTAACAACAAGAGATTAGCATTTTCATTAAACTTTATTTTGTCTCACATGACTAGTTTTGGATTAGTCGTCAACCCTAACTTGAAATAATCATAACTTTGTATGTGTAATGAATAAATATATGAAAATGATACACAATGTTATTCAGTGTGTTTTATGCAATTCCTCCAGGTGTCACTACTTGGAAACTCTCAGAAAATGATTTATAGCAAAAATGGCATACCTTGCTGAATTGTGGCTTATTCTAGAGAGCAACCTTGTAGAGCATACCCTGCATGGAATATTTGTTGAATTGATCTAAAACTGTTACACAACATACTACAGACTATACTCTAACAAACACATTTTTTCTTACTGAATTTGGATCTGTTATGAGGAAGTTATGACGTTTTTACCTGAAACACATGTTTTTGACTAGTTTCGAGAGTAGCCACAAACCCTATTTTCCACAGAGTGTAACTACAAACATACAACGACCCACAAGATGAATTTTTTACCACAGATAATTGGATATGTTTCCTCAATTTCATATCAATTTCACGGTCTTAATCATTATATAAAAAAGGTGATTGCGAAAATGGTGAGATGACCTGTAAATAACGTACCTTAGAAAGCATCATAAAAAAACTTTATCCTTCCTTGAATTCCGGCCTTCTTTTCTTCACCTTTCCTCAGAAATTAGGATTAGATATCCTTTGGTTACCTCAGACACCTATATTTGTTCAATATGCTCAAGTGTGTCTTAAATGAGAGATCCTTGCCTCTTATTTATACTCTCCAAGTAGCTTCCTTAAGAACATCTTCTAGGTCACTTTAACCACTTTCCTTATTTTAGGGTTAACCCACTTCTAATTTATCCATTAAATTTATTATATAAATAATTTATTTTGTATTCAATTTAAATTATAGTACACTCATCACTTCACTTTGTTATTTACCTTCTAAAATCTCTTAAACCACTTTGACTACTTTGACCTTTTGGGGCTTCTAGATGACATAAGAGGGTCCTCCAACTTCGTAAGGCCATAACTCTCAAACCGTGAGGCGTTATGTGACATTCCACATACTACCAGAAATGGAATGAAATGTATCATACATATAGAATAATATTACCTACAAATATATCAAAACTCGTACCATTATCCATCAAACAAACTTGGGTTGTCCAACTTCTCATTGCCATAACTCTCTAACTGTGAGAAGTTATGTGACGTTCTACATACCTATGGAAGTGGAATGACAAGCACTATCCATATAGGATAGGTTCACTGAAAAATTCACTTACCTTCATCTCATTATTCCAAAAATAAGCATGAGTTCTCTAACCATACTTCTAGGATAACTCAATCCACAAAGCGTCTTCCCGTGAGGGATTTCACCATAAGGGGGCCACTTTGGAGTTTATCCATCTATACTTCTTATCAAACATGAAAAGACAATAATGATTCAACTTTACATAAAAAAAACTTGGGTCCATTACCCAAGCCTTTGTGCTACCGATCTTTCTTCAAGGGTTGACATAATTGACAACTAACCTTAATCAACACGAAGCCTTCCAGGATAACCCTTCTACACCTCCAAATCTGATGGTCGTAAAGGATTTCCCTTCCTTTCGAACAGATCCTACGGTGTAGAACAAACTCTGTTACTCTACGGATTTCCAAAGGAATTCACAACTAACTGCCTTGTAGCATTACCAAATATAACAGTCGTGAAGGATTCTCCTTCTCCCAAACAGATCCTAAGGTCCACATTACGCTGCGGCCCAATACCACTTTTGTCATGGTTTTACGACACCGCTACTCTTCCTAAGCTTTGTAACACGACCAAGGTAAATTCTTGGCACTCAGGAAGGTTTTGAGGTTCGAAATTGGTCCTCCAGACAAAATTTCCTCTTGAAACCTTCAGTGCAATGACCACTTAGCCAACCCATTCAGGCTTAGTGTTTGAAACCTTGGCTCGGAACTCGAATTTTGTCTACTTTGACAACAATTATTTCCAAAACTTTTGCTTCAACTACCACTAACATGGCCCATCCAGGCTTAGTGTTGTAACCATGCTCTGATACCATATTGTAACATCCCTGACCCTCCAAAGACGGGTAATGCTACCATGCAAAATATAAACTTATATGATATATATGCATTTTAATGAATTCAAAACACTTAATCACGATAACACAGAATTAATGCTACCATTTCGAATTCAAACAAGATTAACAGTAATCCACATGCAATCAACGAAACCAACATTAATTCATATACGCAACGGAATACATGATAACATTCAAGCATCACAAACATGCACAAATACATAATTAAGCACAACAATGATACTTATCTTTTAGCTGGAGTAAATACACCAAATGCGTACAGACCTTCCACGAACCTCCCAGTCTTAGACCGTGCTGCTCATCACTCTCAGCAGTAGGCCACCCCCGAGTTGGGACTAAACTCCACTGGGCAAGGGAATTCTAGGCTTGGAAAGGACAACAAGGAAGTTGCACAAAGAAACATGAAGGATCTTTTATACCAGGAGCCACTTACTCCCACAACAAACATACCCTCATTCCCCACACACCTTCTCCACCCTAGGAGGATACACCTTCACTAATACAATTCCATCGGCTAGTACACCTCCCTTACCTTGGGCCTCAACAATAAGTTGGACCAGAAGTATCATAGTACTGTGGCTGCTATGGGAATCCCTTCTAGGAGAACTCACTTCATAGGAAACTCTCTCACCTGGGAGAGCTTCTCACAGGTATGATAGCCAATCTTCGACTTAGTTACAACTGGGTATGGTTGACAACCACAACAACAACAATGACAACAGGGTAAAATGGGTATGGACACCCAACAATACAACAACCGAACACTAGGGCATATCAATGCTCAATAAGAAACAACCGACGATAGCAAGCCTCACTCTGTCAAGGAACTATGTGGCCGCATAGCCAATAGTTATGAAACAACATTGCTTAGACAACAAAAAAAAACAACCCAAAAATAGTTAAGTTATGAACTCGGCTCTACGGGTGTAGATAGAATGGGTTCATGGAATCACACATGTTGACTTTTCATTCTCCTTTTCAGAGATGCGTGGTTATCCGAGATTGACCACCGAGGTCTCAGGTTGAGACGGAGGATGGAAGAATGGCCTCACGATCTCACGTGAAGGATGGATGAATGACCAATGAACTACCAAAACGATTGACTCACTGGTTACTAGTTCCATAGATCCATGATGGATGCCCCAGTTCATGGTTAGACAGTGGGTTGAGAATGGAAATACCCCCACAACACAATTGATGGTTCAAATTTTAACTGCATGAGCCCAGGTTGAAACTTATCTTCCTGGAGTTGCATGTACTCCAACGTCCCCAACCACCAGGAACTTAGGATAACAAAAAAAACATATCATGTTCACCTTAGTCTTCAGGAAATAGTATTAAAATATTATTCCTCTAGAGGTAAGCCCCCTAGCTTAGCCCCTGGGCCCAAATACTTATCCCCCCTTCCTTACCCTACCTAGTGGAGCTTAGTCCCCCATAACTCTTCTTCGTGGTCGATCTACATGCAACAGTGTTTATATTTTTATTAATGATCTGCATAATTACATATACAAACAAAATATCAGTCTCTTGGCCTAATCATCACATAAGCCTCCTAGCTTATTATAACTCGGCTCACCAGCCTTACAAACATGTTTACAATTCATATTTACAATTGGGGCTCTACCAGGGGATATTACAAATATTGAGTTGAATATTAGAACCTATAGGTCTACTAATTTTACTAAAGTATTATTCTTGAAAACTAAATATAGCACACATGTACAGGAAATATAAATTGAGGTGGAGGTGATAGGCAAAGTGGAATTTGGTTCCAAATTCTGCAATAACTCTTAGTTTGGACAATATTCCACTACTGAAAGACATAAGGCTCCTTTGTTAGATCCAAATCAAGCCAAACATGTTAACACTTACATTTTATTAGCAAAACAAATATCTAAATACTATTGTCCCCTTAAAAAAAATTCGAGCCAAGGACAATTCCTTCTCGACAGAGTTTTCAAAGAAAACTCAGTGAGGATCCTTTATCATGAATGATATACAAAGAATGATCATAGTTAGCTCAAATTTATAAATCACACAAATCCTATATATATATATATATATATAAACTCACATATATACACATATGTACAGAGTTAAATCAGATAACAAGAGACTTATAGTGGTGGATTAGCAGGGGGAAGACTCCCCTTGCTTACTAATTTCATTTCAAAACTCTGAAGAACATGCTTGATAAACTATTTTTTAGACAAGGGCTTATGATATACCTTCAAGCGGTGCCCGTTTACAACAAAGGAAGTTTGATATGAATCAATGGTTTTCATATTAACCGAACCGTTGTCATATGTTGTATCCACTTCATAAAGTCCCAACCATCATGTTGAAAGTTTTCCTTTAAAATTTTTAAACCCATTGTCATACAACAGGGCCCAGTCACCTGGCTGAAAGAACTTTTTCTAAATAAATTTGTCATGCCATTTATCTCTTTGATATTGAATGAGTGTGGTTCTCTAAATAGCATCCTTCTTGATCTCATAAAGTTCATTCAACTGCACTTCCCTATGTTTTTATGCATCATCTGTTGGATTACTGAGAGGGAAGGTGAATCAATAATAGAGCAATTTAATCCTTTTTAACCATATAATCCAAGTGTTATATCAATGAAGCATTATCATCTAGTAACTGCAGAGTAAATAAGCAATGAACAAATGAACAAACATACACATACACAATACACCAGTGTTTTACGTGGAAACCCAAATTGGTAGAAAACCAAAGAATGTGTTTTCTTATATGTCTTGAAGAATTACATTCATTGGAAGAACCAAATTCCTTTGTTTTCCAGCTACAACTAGAAGGAGGCTCCAACCCCCTAGTTTCTCAGGCTACAACCTGATGGAAGCTCCAACTCCCCAATTTTCTGGCTATAACTAGAAGGAGGCTACAACACCCTATGTTCTCCGGCTACAACCAGAAGGTGGCTACAACCACCTGTCCTTGCCCCGTCCTGCCACCCTGAAGTAGAATTAGAATGATGGAACCACTGCCAACCTATCACTGTGAGATATACCATTGTAAACTTGTACCAATAAATCTGAACCATGCATCAACCATGCATCAACCTGTACCTCAACTTGTAATCAACATGTACCATAAACAAGTGCATCAACCATGCACCAACCTGTACCAAGTAACCTGTAATCAACCTGTACCATAAACAAGTGCATCCAACCATGTACCCGTTATGTACCAATCATGTGTCAACTACTCATCAACTATGACTCATCAATATGTACCAACATCATCAACTATATACCTCATGTATGTGCCAACTCATCAACTACTTGTCTCAACCATGTACTCAACATGTACCTCAACCAAAAGCCCTCATCAATTTCATCATCCAAATCTGATTTTTAGATATGTAATAGACCTGGTGTATATGATCACATTCCTGCAAACCTTCCTTAACTTCAACAACAAGAGACTAGGTTTTCCATCAAACTTTTCTTTAGTCTCACATGCCTAGTTTTGGATTAGTCAACAACCCTAAATTGAAGTAATCATAACTTTGCACCTATAATGTATAAATATCTGAAATTGATACACAATGTTATTCAATTTGTTTTATGCAATTCCTCTAGGTGTCACTACTTGGAACCTCTCATAAAAGGAGTTATAGCAAAAATGACATACCTTGTTGAATTCTGGTTTATTCTAGAGAGCGACCTTGTAGAGAGTGACCCACAAGGAATATTTGTTGAATTGATATGAAAATATTACAAAACATACTAAAGATTGTACCCTAACTAACACATTTGGTTTCACTAAATTTGGATCTGTTATGAAGAAGTTATGACGTTTTTATCTGAAACACTTGTTTTTGACTAGTTTCAGGACTAGCCACAAACCCTATTTTCCACGAAGTGTAACTCCAAAAATATAATGCCCCACAAGATAAATTGTTTACCACAGATACTTGGATATATTTTATCAATGGAATAGAAATTTCACGGTCTGAACCATTATAGAAAAAACATTATAGCGAAAATGGTGAGATGACCTATAAATAACATACCTTAGAAAGCACCATCAAAAGAATTTATCCTTCCTTGCATTTCGGCGTTCTTTTCTTCACCTTCCCTCAGAATTTTGGCTTAGATATCCTTGGTTACCTCAGACACATATAGATATTCAATATGCTCAAGTGTGGTTAAAATGAGAGAGCCTTGCCTCTTATTTATACTCTCCAAGTAGCTTCCTTAAAAACATCTTCTAGGTCACTTGGCCCCAGTTTCCTTATTTTAGGGTTAACCCACTTCTAATTTATTCATTAAATTTATTATTGAAATAATTTATTTTGTATTCACTTTGAATTATAATACACTCATTACTTCACTTTATTGTTTCCCTTTTAAAATCTCTTAAACCACTTTGACTACTTTGACCTTTTGGGGCTTCTAGATGACATATGAGGGTCCTCCAACTTCGTAAGGCCATAACTCTCAAACCGTGAGGAGTTATGTGACTTTCCACATACCACCAGAAATGGAATGACATGTACTATCCATATAAAATAGTATTATCTGAAAATATATCATAACTCATATCGTTATCCATGAAACAAACTTGGGTCCATTACCCAAACCCAGTGTCTCCAATTTCTCATGGCCATAACTCTCTAACCGTGAGGAGTTATGTGGCGTTCCACATACCACCAGAAATGGACTGACAAGAAATATCCATCTAGGATGGTTTACCTGACAAATCATTGTTCTTCATCTCATTATTCCACAATTAAGCATGGGTTATCTTACTTCGCAAAGTGTCTTCCCGTGAGAGCTTTCACCATAAGGGGACCACTTTGGAGTTCATCCATATTTACTTCTTATAAACCATGACAAGACAATAATGAGTCATCTTTACATCAAACAATCTTGGGTCCATTACCCAAACCTTTGTGCCACGAGGCTTTCTTCAAGGGTTGACATCAATGCCAACCAACCTTAATAAACAATCTCCCCCTTTGGCATTGATGGCAACACTCTGATGCAATACTGAAATCATATCACTCATGCTCCCTCTGGAACCATGCCTGTGTCCTCTGTATCTGATAAATTTTCCTTTTTCCTCTGCATCTGATAAATGTGCTCCCCCTAGAATCATGCGTCTGTCCTCTGCATCTGATAAATCTCTCCCCCTTTGTCATCAATGGCAAAGGTATCTTTCCATCTAGGGTTGCTCCCCTTGAATGAACTATCCTCTTATAGTTCTTCCTCGTGTACATCTAAGACATATAAGATAAGCATTCAGAAAGCATTAATTTTGGAGTAGAAATAACTCCAAGTCTTTGGCGAAGATATTCAAAGGATTCCCGTGGAAGTGGTTTTGTAAAGATGTCTACCACTTGTTTTTTTGTGCCCACATACTCAACTCTGATGTTCTTTTCTGCAACCTGTTCCCATAGAAAGTGATACTTGATTGGCATGTGCTTTATCTTGGAGTGCATCACCGGTTTTTTTGAGATACTGATGACACTTTTATTATCACAATATATTGGAATGGGCTCATCATACTCAACCTGCATATCTGTCAAAGTTTGTTTCATCCAAAGAACCTGTGTACAACATGTTGTACTTCAATATACTCTGCCTCGACTGTAGATAGAGATACTGATGATTGTTTCTTTCTTATCCATGATACCAAACACTCACCTAAGTAGAACGTTGTTCCACTGGTGCTTCGTCAGTCATCAATACAACCTTCCCAATCTGCATCTATGTAGGCAATAAGTCATAGATAGTTTCCTTTTGGATACCATAATCCAAACTCTTATGTTCCTTTGAGATATCTGAAAATTCTCTTTACTGCAAATACATGTGATTCCTTTGGTGTTACTTTAAATCATGCCACTTGTCCAATTACTTACATTACATATGGTCTGAATCCTGTCACATATAGTAGGCTGTCAAACATTGACCTGTATTGCCTCTGATCCATAGACTTTGAATCATCATCTTTTCTCAACTTACAACTGGTTTGCATGGGAGTGATAACTAGTTTCCAATATTCCATTCCGAACCTCTTTAGCATTTCTCTGATATACTTGGTTTGATAAATAAAAATTCATTGGTTGCTTTGATGTATTTGAAGTCCTAGAAAGAAGGATAGTTCTCCAAGTAACGACATTTCAAATTCATTCTGCATGTCTTTTGCAAATTTTTGGCTTAACCTGTCATCATCAGTACCAAAAATAATATCATCAACATAAACTTCAATTAATAAAATATTACATTGACTTACCTTGATGTAGAGGTTGTTGTCTGCACTTCCTTTTCTAAACCCTGGCTACTGTAGATACTTATCCAGTCTGGAGTACCATGCTCTAGGAGCCTTTTTTAGACCATACAAGGCCTTCTTTAATTTTTGTACATAGTCTGTGTTCTCTGACAACTGAAATCCTTCTGGTTGTTCAATGTAGACTTCTTCTTCAAGTTCCCCATTTAGAAAAGATGATTTTACGTTCATCTGATATACTTTAACATTTTTGGAGCATGCATAAGCTAAAAGTAAACAGATTGCTTCCATTCTGGCAACTGGGGAAAATGTTTCTTCAAAGTCGATTCCTTCAATCTGTGCATATCTTTTACATACCAATATAGCTTTGTTCCTTGTAACCTGTCCATCTTCATTCAATTTATTCCTGAAAAGAAATTTTGGGCCGATCACATTCTTATTCTTTGGTCTTGGAACCAATTCCCAAGTTTTATTTTTCTCTATTTGATCCAATTCTTCATCCATGGACTTATTCCAAAATTCATCCTTCTTGGATTCTTCAAAATAGTTTGGTTCAATTGTAGATAAGAGTGCTAGGTGTGTTTGTTCTGGTGAATGGATTTTTCTTCTAGTCTCAACTCCTGCATCTTTGTTTCCAATAATCTGATCTGAAGGATGATTCTTTTGTACTCGTTTGCTAGGTGTCTTTGGAGATAATTTCTAAACTTGCTCTTCTGCTTCTATCGGATTATCTTCATCTTCATCTTCCTCTTCTACTTCTTTTTCATCTTCTTCTTCGAAAAGTTGTTCCATTGATTTTTTTTCTTCTCCCTTTGATTATGGTCCGTCTGTTTCATCAATTGTTACATTGATTTTTTCCACAACTATGTTCAATATTAGATTGTACCACTTGTATGCTTTCCTTGTACTTGAGTAACCAACAAGTATTCCTTTGTCCACACGAGAGTCAAACTTTCCCATTCTTCCATATTCTCTTTTGATGTAGCATTTTCTTCCAAAAAATCTGAAGTGCTTCTCATTTGCTAGTTTTCCTTTCCATAGCTCATAGGAATTTTATCAGTGTTTTTTCTGAGCATTACTCTGTTTTGAATGTGAACTGTTGTATGCACTGCCTGTGTACAAAATATATCTTTCAATTTGGAATCCATTAGCATTGTTCGAGCCATTTCTTGTACTGTCCTGTTCTTTCTTTCAACAACTCCATTCTGTTGAGGTGTCCTAGCAACATAGAATTTCCCTTTTATTCCATGACTGCTACAGTAGTCTATAAATTCCTTTGAAGTGAACTCTCCTCCATTATCAGATCTCAAACATTTGATTCTTTAATCCATCTCATTTTCAACCATTTCCTTGTAGATCTTGAATTTTTCAAAAGCTTCTAACTTGTTCTTGAGAAAGCAAACTGCAGTCATTCTTTTATAATCATCAACTAATAACATAAAGCATTTTTCACCTTTTAAGCCCTTTGTTGTAGTTGGTCCAACTAGATCAATGTGCACAATTTCCAATGGTCTTGTTGTTGAATATTCCTTTGATTTGAACCTGTTCTTTGTTTTCTTTCCTTGTTGACAATGCTTGCATAAAGTGTTGGTTGGTTTCGTGATCTGGGGCATTTCTCTGACTGCTTCTCTTTTGCTAACTTTGACAAGGTTATCAAAATGCATGTGAACCATTCTTCTATGCCATAGCCAACTTTCATATTCCTTTCCCAGACAACACTTTTCATTTCCAATTTCACTTAACACATATATGTTGTTTGAAGTTCTTGTAGTTGTACCTACCAATTTCCCTGAACCTTATTTTCTTATCTCACACTTTTTTGAATCGAAAGTAAGTTTATGACCTTGGTCACACATTTGAATCACACTTAGAATATTATGTTTCATATCTTCTACCAATAGAACATTTTGTTCCTTTTCATTCTTGTTCCCAATTCGAACTGTGCCTTCTCCAATAATTTTGGATGAATTATCATTTCTGAAGGAGACTGATCCATTTTTTTCTTTTCGTAATGTAAGAAATTTTTCTTTATCACCTGTCATGTGTTTTGAATATCCACTGTCAACATACCAACCGTGTTTCTTCTTCTTATCTTGTAGAGCGACTGTGCATTCTTCATTGTTATATTGATCTTTCTTTTTTATCCATGTCATTTTCTAAGGTTCTTGTCTGTGACTGTTGTTATTTTTTTGAGGTTCTTTAGGAGGGACTGTCATTCTGCAATCCTTGGCCATGTGTCCAATTTTTTTACATTTGTAACATTCCACTTCAGTGCTCAAATATTCAAACCTGTTGTAACTTATTATTTGTGTGTCACTAGGTCTCCTTGAATAATCCCTTTGTGTATAACTCTCAAAGTTGTTATTGTTACTATTCTTGTTGTTATCTCTGCAATTCACAACTTTATTCCAAAATTATTACATGCATAACATAAACCAAAAAATATAGTTTGATACCTGGGAGTTGAATATCTTCTAAAAGGAGGTGCTCTTATGAATCATTCTTCTTCTTGAGGCCTATTTGTTTGTTGTTGATTCTGAAATCTGAATCTTCTTGGTGGAGGAGTGTCACTGTAATCTTCCTTGTATATATTCCTATCCTCTTTGATTGTTTCTGCATAGCTCTTTGGATTTTTTTCTTACTCTGTTGTTTTGGATCTTGATCCCTTTTCCATCTGAATGTATCCAAGTCCAGATTGTCAAGATGAGATTTTTTACTGCTGATAATGTCATCCAAAACTTTTGAACTGTTCTGCATATTTTTCTTTTGAAGATCCTTTCTTAGTGTGACAACCTTTGCTTCCAATTTTCCAATGATCTTGTCCTTTTCTTCTAGTTGTTCTTTGAGTGCTTCTTCAATTCTTTTATCTTCTTCTATTTGAACCTTCAATTTTGAAATAATTTGTTCTAGTTCTCAAGTGTTCTTTTTCTTGTCTAGTTATGTTTGTAGTTTCTTGTTTTTCTTGTTTTCTCTTCTGATAACTTCTACGAAACACATTAATTCTTCTCGATAGTCAACTTCTTCCTCTTCAATTTCTTCTTCGACTTCTTCACATTCTTCTTCGGCTTCTTCATATTCTTCTTTGGAGTCTTCTTTGTCAGAGTCTTTTACTGCTATGAATAGAACTCTTCATGTCTCATTGTCACTGACTTCATCTTCATCTGATGATGAGATGTCTTCTTTGGTGTATAAGCTTTTCTTGAAAACTTTCTTTGTAGTTCTTTTTCCTTTATATGTTTGTTTTTCTTTTGAGTAACCTTCATCGTTTCTCTTTTTCTTATGAGGACATTTGTTAGCAAAATGACCAATACCATCACAATTAAAACAAATTAAAGGGAGCTTACCTCTTTACCTACTGTTGGTTCCCTTGTTCAGTCTTTTGATGAAGTTGGCTACTTCATCATCATCTTCTGAGCCATCATTGCTACTGTTATATTCTTCTTGTTCCTTTTTGTTTTGCTTTGATATTTTGTATGCCTTGAAGGATGCTTCTTTTACATATGGATTTTCCTGCTCAGTTCTCATTTCATACGTTGTGAAGATTCCATGCACTTCATCCATGCTTATTGATTCCATATCTTATCTTTCTTCCAGTGTTGATATCTTAGGGTTGAATATCATAGGAAGAGATCTTAGTATCTTTTGAACAATTACAGATTCTTCAATTTCTTCTCCCAATCCTATGATTGCATTCACTGTCTCATCAACTCGTAAGAAGTAGGCTGTGATATCTTCATCTTCCTTCATTTTTAGTTGTTTGAACTGACCTCTGTAAGTCTGAACCTTTGTTTCTTTGACTTTTGTATCTCCTTCATAAATATTTTGAAGCTTGTCCCAAATCTCTTTAGAAGATTTTTAGTGTGCAACTTTGGTGAATACCGTATCACTGAGACCATTCAAAAGTGCATTTCTGGCTTTGGAATTATTCTCACTGAGTTTTACTGCTTTGTCATTTGTTGGTGGAACTGTTGGTGTTGTGTATCCATCTACAATTGGTTGTAAAACTTGAAATCCCCATGCCTATATATATGTCCTCATCCTTATGCTCGAAAAAGCATGTGTTTGTCCATCAAACTGTGATATTCCATTTTTATATGAGTTGGTACTCTCCATGATCTACCTTTCAGTGGTTAAACTGATTTTTGAAGGAACCTGTTCTGATACCAATTTTTTTATTACTGGGAGGGGGGTGAATCAGTAATAGAACAATTTAATCATTTTTAACCATATAATCCAAGCGTTATATCAATGAAGAATTATAATCCAATAAATGTAAAGTAAATAAGAAATGAACAAATGAAAAAACATACACATACACAGTACACCGGTGTTTTACCTGGAAACCCAAATCGGGAGAAAACCACAGAATGCTTTTTCTTATATGTCTTGAAGAACTACATTCATTGGAATCACCAGCTTCCTTTGTTTTCCAGCTACAACTGGAAGGAGGCTCCAACCCCCTAGTTTCTCGGGCTACAACCTAAGGGAAGCTCCAACTCCCCAATTCTCTGGCTACAACCAAAATGAGGCTACAACACCCTATGTTCTCCAGCTACAACCAGAAGGTGGCTACAATCACTTGTCCTTGCCCTATCCTGCCACCCTAAAGTATAAGTAGAATAATGGAACCACTATCAACCTGTCACTGTGCTATATACCGCTATAAACCTGTACCAATAAATCTAAACCATGCATCAACCTGTACCTAAACCTATAATCAACTTGTACCATAAACAAGTGCATCAACCATGCGCCAACCTGTACCATAAACAAGTGCATCCAACCATCTATCAAGTATGTACCAATAATGTGTCAACTAATCATCAACAATGAATTATCAATATGTACCAACATCATCAACTATACACCTCATGTATGTGCCAACTCATCAACTACTTGTCTCAACCATGTCCTCAACATGTACCTCAACCAAAATACCTCATCAATTTCATCATCCAAATCTGATTTGTAGCTTTGTAATAGACCTAGTGTATATGATCAAATTCTTGCAAACCTTCCTTAACTTCAACAACAAGAGACTAACTTTTTCATCAAACTTTTCTTTAGTCTCACATGCTTAGTTTTGGATTAGTCAACAACCCTAACTTGAAGTAATCATAAATTTGTACCTATAATGTATAAATATCTGAAACTGATACACAATGTTCTTCAGTGTGTTTTATGCAATTCCTCCAGGTTTTACTACTTGGAAACTCTCAGAAAAGGAGTTATAGAAAACATGGCATACCTTACTGAATTCCATCTTATTCTAGAGAGCGACCTTGTAGAGCGTTTCTCGCATGGAGTATTTATTGAATTGATATGAACCTATTACAAAGAATACTATAGACTGTACCCTAACAAACACACTTTGTTTCACTGAATTTGGATCTGTTATGAAGAAGTTATGGAATTTTTATCCTAAACACCTGCTTTTGACTAGTTTTAGGACTAACCACAAACCCTATGTTCCGCGGAGTGTAACTCCAAAAATATAATGACCCACAAGATGAATTGTTTACCCCAGATACCTGGATATGTTTTCTTAATGGAATAGAAATTTCACAGTCTGAATCATTATAGAAAAAAAGTTATAGTGAAAATGGTGAGATGACATGTAAATAACATACCTTAGAAAGAACCATCAAAATAATTTATCCTTCCTTGCATTTCGGCCTTCGTTTTTTCACCTTCCCTCAGAATTTTGGCTTAGATATCCTTGGTTACCTCAAACACCTATATATATTCAATATTCTCAAGTGTGATTTAAATGAGAGAGCCTTTCCTCTTATTTATACTCTCCAAGTAGCTTCCTTAAAAACATCTTCTAGGTCACTTGGCCCCACTTTCCTTATTTTAGGGTTAAGCCACTTCTAATTTCTCCATTAAATTTATTCTTGAAATAATTTATTTTGTATTCACTTTGAATTATAATACACGCATTACTTCGCTTTATTATTTATCTTTTAAAATCTCTTAAACCACTTTGACTACTTTGACCTTTTGGGGCTTCTAGATGACATATGAGGGTCCTCCAACTTCGTAAGGCCATAACTCTCAAATCGTGAGGAGTTATGTGACATTCCACATACCACCAGAAATGGAATGACATGTACTATCCATATAGAATAGTATTATCTAAAAAGATATCATAACTCATACTGTTATCCATCAAGCAAGCTTGGGTCCATTACCTAAACCTGGGGTCTCCAACTTCTCATGGCCATAACTCTCTAACCATAAGGATTTATGTGACATTCCACATACCACCGAAAATGGAATGACAGGAACTATCCATATAGAATAGTTTACCTAAAAATTCCATTGTCCTTCATCTCATTATTCCATAGTTAATCATGGGTTCTCTTACTCCACAAAGTGTCTTCCCGTGAGGGATTTCACCATAAGGGGACCACTTTGGAGTTCATCCATCTTTACTTCTTATCAACCATGACAATACAATAATGAGTCATCTTTACATCAAACAATCTTGGGTCCATTACCCGAACCTTTGTGCTGCGGGGATTTCTTCAAGGGTTGACATCAATGAAAACCAACCTTAATCAACATCATCTAGGTCCATTCCCAATTGCATGGTTTTTCTAAAGGTCTTTACTTGAAATTCTATGGGAAGAAACACCTACCTCCCATAAACCAATTCATAAGGGGTATGACCTATGGTGTTTCTCCAGGATGTTTGGTCAGCCCATAAGGCTTTAGGAAACCTATCATCCCAGTCTTTATGGTGTAGTTGAACTCTTTTCGTGAGAATGGATTCTATCACTTAATTGGTTGACTCCACCTGCCCATTTTCTTAGGAGTGGTAAGGTGTAGATTTCCGCTTCTTGATTTGATATTACTTTGAGATGGATTTGACCATATTAGAAGTAAATTTGGTCCCTTGTTCTATCACTATCTCTTTAGGAACACCAAAATGGGTAAATATTTCATTAAATAGAAAATCAACAATGGATTGTTCATTGACAAAATACAAAGATTTATCCTCTACCCATTTTGTCACATAAGTCGTACAAACCAATATGTACCTTTTCCTTATAGACATAGGGTTGACTAGTCCTACAAAATCTAATGCCCATTTTTCAAAAGGTTTGATTACTACCTATGTTTAAAGAGGCATCTCATCAGTCGAAGTTGACCTCCCCATTCTTTGGCAATCATCACAATTGGCCACATAATTCTTTACATATTTAAAAATGGTTGGCCAATAATAGCCTGACTGTAATATTTTGTATGATGTCCTTTTGTTGGAAAAATTCCCACCAGATGACCCATCATGGAACACTTTAAGAGTGTCATGCATCTCATATTCTCATACACATATTCTAATCATTGAATCAGGCCCAATGCGGTACAAACAATCATAATTCCACATGTAATTAGCACTTAGCTGTATGATACTTTGTTTTTCCTAAGAAGATATATTTTGAGGTAATTTCCCTATTACTAGATAATTGGCCACATCTCCATGCCAAGGAATGTAAGTAGTGATAGAAAACAAGTTTTTGTCAGGAAAATTATCATTATCTGGTGTATTCTCTCTTGTATGAATAAGTCTGGAATGAAAATCAACAACAAAATTATCTCTCCCGGGTCTATCTATAATAGTAATGTTTAATTCTTAGAATAGTAACAACCATATCGTAACTCTAACATTTATGATAGGTTTATTCATTAAAAATCTAATAGATGAGTGATCACTGTGTACAAAGACTTCATACCCAGTTATATAATGTCATAATTTGTTAATGGCATGAATTGTTGCTAGAAATTATTTTCCAGTAATCGTATAGTTTATCTCAGTAGGAGATAGGTTTTTCCTGAAAAAATAGATAACATAGGGAACTTGATTTTCTCTTTGGCCCAAAACAACACTCGAAACTATATCTCAGGCATCAGTAAAAATGTGAAAGGGGAGGGACCAATCTGTCCCTCTTAATATAGGAGAAGTTGAAAGATTATGTTTTAAAATTTCAAAATCAATTTGACATTGTGAATCCTAATGGAATTCAACATCCTTTTCTAACAATTTAAACAGTGGGGAAACTAGGTTTGTGAAATTTTGAATAAATCTTCTATAATATCCAGCATGCCCTAAAAAGATTCTAACTATCTTTGGGTAACTAGGGGTTTTGATTTGAGAAATCATTTCAATTATAGTAGGATCTACCCTTATTTCGATACCATAAATATGATGGCCTAAAACAATCCCCTCAGTGAACATCATTTTGTATTTTTCATGGTTGAGGAAAAGGTTAGTTACTTTACATATGAAAAACACTTTCTTTAGGTTGTCTAAGTCTTGTTGAAAATAATCCCCATATACTATGAATTCATCCATATAAACTTCCACACAATCATCGGTTATATCAGAAAAGATGGCCAGGTCATCCTATTGAAAGGTGGAAGTGGAATTATATAAACCAAAGGGAAGGACCCTATAAGCATAAGTACCCCAGGTAAAAGTAAAAGTGGTGTTCTCTTTATCCTTTGGTGCAATTTGGATTTGGTTATAACCACTGAACCCATCCAAGAAGGAAAGTATTTTTTCCGAGACAAAGTGTCCAACACTTGATCTATAAAAGGTAAAGGAAAATAGTCTCTAAAGGTGGCCTTATTTATCTCTCTAGAATCCACACAAACTCTCCACTTACCATTTTTCTTAGGAATAATCACTAATGGAGATACCCACTTACCATATGAAATCAAATAGATACAATTGACAATTAGTAGCTTTTGTATCTCTTTTTTCACTATAGCCTTCAAGGATGGATTCATCCTCCTTTGAGGTTTCTTAGCAGGTCTGATTTGATCATCGATATAGATGTGACAAATACAAGTATTTAGGTGGATCCCTTTCATGTCAGATTAGTCCCATGCAAAGGCATCAAATTATTCTTCAATCATTTGAATCAATTGATCTTGTTGTTCATCTTCCAAATTAGAATTGATATAAAGACACTTCTCAAGGATGATTTCAAATTATTTGACAGGTGAATCTCTACCTTCGTTCATTGTTGTCACAGTGAACAAGGTAGAAGGATGACAAAGTTCTTGGAAATCATAGCTAAAAATATGTTTATAGTCCTGAAAAGATCATGGATATTCAATACATCCAGTCTCATTTAAGAATTGGCTTAAAATTTGGTCTTCAGTTTGTTCTTGAAATTTTTTTATTTGTTCAATTGTTGACAATGGTTGAGCACATTCCTCCTCCCCATATGGATTCTCTAACCATAAAATAATTTCAGTAGTTGGTTGGGCAGCAGGGAATAGAGTAATATTTTGGTTGTGTGTCCCATTGGAAATTCTCATCAGGTCGACCAAGATCAACTGGATGTCTAGGTTTGGAGGATTTTGGATGAATTACCAAGAAGTATATAGGATACTCCCAAGAATCTAGGGGGACTATTACATCATCCAGACTTCCTATTGGACTAAGGAATGATTTATTTTCTAATTCCAATAGGGTTTGGGTTGGCCTTAAGTGATTTGGTTGCAACATTTGTATGGTACCAACATGAATAACATTTATTTCTTCTCTCATATCAATGAGTGTATTTGGTAAATAAATTCCATTAATTTCTATGGTTACCATTGCTTTCCATGGGTCATTGTATTTGGATGGAATTTCTAATATGAATTATGACAACTGTCCAACCACCTATATAATAGGAGGCTCCTTCCATTTTCTTTCGGGATTTTTAATGCAAAGGTCCCTTACAATATTGTCATAGATAGAAATATTTTTAATAGCTTCTAGCAGGGGAATATTTACACATATATTTCTTAATTGATCTTCGAAATCATGTCCAAAAGACACCTCAAGATTTTTTACAAGCAACCTTTCTGGATAATGTGGACGATTATTTTCCTAAGGTAGTTCAGGTTGTGAGGTAGTACTGGGTGGAATGTCGAGAGGAATTTCCTCTACAATGGGGGTGTCTTCATCTTCATCTGGTTGATTTTCTTATTTTTCTTCTTGGATAACCACTGTAGAATTTGTTTTATTTAAGACCTTCCCGTATATTAATTGGATTTAATTTAGTGGAGCTGAGGTAATTACATAAGTTGGGAAGGTCGGAAATTCCATATTCTGTACAGGTTGAGTAGGTCTATTATTAGGGTTTGCAATGGGATGTGTAGGAATTGGGGTAGGACAAGGAGGGTTGGATTAAGAGGAGCTTTCATTTTCTATTGCTTGTTCGAATTCATGAGAAATGTAAGTTGCTTCTGTAGTTGAGGAGGTGGAGGTAGTGAAGGTGGATTAAATCCTGGAAAAATATGAGAGGTATTAGAAGGATACTATAGGTATGTAGGAAAATATGGTGGCTACAACAGGACATTTCCATAGGCAGTTTCCCTCCATCCCCATTTCCAAGGATGGCCTTGGAGTTGTTGAGGTTTTCACTCGGAATAAGGAATTGGAGGGACCCAATGTTGTTATGGGTATTGGATGGAGGGATATGGGAACATGTTATGGTTTTTTTTCCTCCATAGTCTCTTAGGGAGATATGATGTGTCTTGGGGTTATACTCCTACCTTATATATATCCTGAATTCTAGGCAGTGGAGGGAACCTATTAGTAGTATTATCCTCCGTACAAATTCCACAAACTTCTATGACATTAATTGGGCACTCCTTATTAGGATATCTCTTCCTACACCGAGGACAGAAAATTGCCAAGGAAATATTCTCTTCCTCTTATTTCCTTTTTATTTTAAGGGTATCCAATTGGGTGTTGATTGTATTTAGGATATATTTTTTGAAATACTCTAGAATATTTCCTAGTTCCATTATTGTGACACCTCATATAGCAGGTTTGGCAATTCTATTTACAGGGTCCCTTAAACTTTTTGCAGTTTTAGAATGGCTACAGGAGTACATTTTACAATACTCTGCAATCTCAGCATATGGTTTTTCATATACATCCCTAGAGATCATGAGTTTCATCACTTCTATATAGTCATCCCTTACACCTTTCATAAAAATAGTCCTAACCATGGTTGTGTCAAGGGAAAATTGTTTGGTATTTTGGTAGTTATAGAGGAACCTTTCCAAGTAATCCTCTAGGATTTCCTCCTCATTTTGTCTCATCTTGACTATCTCATTCCTAACATCTCTAGGTTTACAATAATCCTGATACTTTTGGAGAAACGTTTCCTTCATTTCATCCCAGGAAAAAACACTATGTTCTCCTAAACTCATGAACCATCTTAGTGTTGAGTCTTTCAGTGTGGCTGGCAAAAATTTTAATTTTTGAGCATTGTCTGTGTAATTATAACTTCTTCATAATCTGTCAAACTCAAATAGAAATGAATCAGGGTCCTCAGATGACATACCATGAAAGTGAGACAATGACGATAATGAAATATTCTTCATGGTGAAATTTCTGGTAATGTCCAGTATCGAAAATCCAAATGCCTATGTCTCATTGTTTTCATTCCCTTCTTCATCTGCCATATTTCCGAACAACAATTTATAGGTTGTAGGTGATGCTTCCCCACTACGTGATGGTTCAACCACTGGATTAGTTGCGATATTTAAGTTTTCCAATACTTTATGTATTTCTCCAACTGCAGATTCAACCTCTTCTACCACTTTCTCTATTTCCTTTCCAATTCCTTCTTCTTATTGGATCACCACTACTTATCCTTCTACTTGTTGTGATATGCTTCCAAATTTCACAATAGCTTCAACTTCAATATATTTTATTGTATTTTCAATTACTGCATCTGAATTTTCTCCTCTAAATTTTTTTCTTGCATGGAAATTAACAAAATTAGTGGGAGGGGTTTTTCTTGGACCATATAAATGTCCTAGAATTTTTGATGCAATAAATATGCCCTTACTATCCCTAAGTCTACTCATAAAAGAAAAATATCTAATTCTAAAAAAACACAAATTCTAACTACTAAAGGGAAGACGACAAACTAACTTTGGAGGGACCCCACCAAAGTGGATGCATAGGTTCTTAAAACCAATCCTTAAAACCAATCCAAAATCATCAAATCAATCTAATTCAAACACTACCTATGTCCATCTATAACTCCTCAACACAACGCCAAAATGTTGGTGCAATTATATGTATAATTTTATCCAATCATTAATATGTCAACCAAGATTCGTAATCAACATAGTTGTTACACCATATGTGCCAGAAACATGTTCTTTAACTATGTCTAGTGAGTATAGTAGAAATTAAAGCATTTTCAGATATACACTATGTTTTATCTAAACTCTAATCACAATCCTTAATATCAAATACAATAGAAAATCTATCTAATATTGGATGTCCTAATCACTATATAACTAAATATTTTCAGTCTATACTTCACACACTTTGCAAGATTCAAATTCACTCCAGAGACTATTCTACTTCAACAAGTAACTAGTACAAAAAACAAGGTTTTCCATTTACTGGCTCATGAAATACGAAAGATGGAATCTTGTATTGTTTCTGTAATGACACACTTAACTATTAATTCTCAGGAAATCCCCATTTTATTCTTCACACGCTCTTTCAAAATCAATTAATACATCACAAAAGAAAATTTAATACAATCTCACAATCTCACAATTCTAGAAAATCAATTCATTTCTACACATGGAGCAGAGGTCTCATTGAGACTTTATATTTTTTGGACCTTCTAATACGAAAGACATGTTATTGAGTTGCTCCTGTACTAACCACTTTTCAATTAAAAATAAATTCTAATATAATGATTTCCTTCCTAAGAACACATATTTAGTAAACGATCACACTTCAGAAATCTCTATAACTATTTCAACTTTACCAATTACTCAAAATGAAGCTAGATGAAATGCCTATGGCCATGGTGCACAAAACTCATCACACTCATGATAAAATAGAAAAATTCACGCCTTGCTCACACTTAACGTCTATACTATATTTAAATCAAACAAGAAATCAAATTAGCAAAGATAATACCAGGTACATAATGAATAACGAGCAGGTACATGAAAATCACAGATCAGTACCGGATCACAATAAACGAGTACAAGAATCAGAATGACACTATAATTTACAATAATCTCACTGAGTTGGACTGGTGGGCCCTTGCCAATACCAACATGGAAGCTTATAAATAACTCATAGAATGATAGATTCTAAGAAACACATAAGATCAACAAATTCCACTTCATATTAACCTTCAGTAAATGAGTTTACAAAAATAGATGTTCATAATGAAAATATGGAAGCATAACAATATTCGACTACTTCCTTCAGTCACCTACATGTCCTCTTTATAAGAGAAACAACCCGATAAAACCAATATTGGAGATAATTCAGAAATAAAAGTGTCAATCTAAAAATATGTTCAATTTGTTTAATACATTTTTCTTCTCGTTGAAGTTCCTTCATACTCATGAAATGAAGTGCATGAGGATGAAGGTATATTGTCTAGGCTCAAAATCAAGGATATCATTCACCAATCATTCCCTCAAACTTATCAAAATATTCCATTCAGTTAATCAAGTACATATTTTCAATTGCACTTATCGAATGTCTGTAGAGTTTAGTACCAGATGGATCTGGAATGTTCCGATACTAGTACCAGATTACTTGGAACACTGGTACTGGATGACTTGGATTCTATCTTAAGATCATGTATTAATAACATTCCCACGACAACATAATTATAAGGATTAGAGAACATTAATAATTATTCTAACTATTAATAAACCATAAAAACCATAGCTAAATGTTCTTTACCTAATGTACACCAAGAAGTGGCTAGGAGAGTATAGCTATGAGAAAAATGCATGGATTACTTAGGATTTCATTGAAAAATGGTTGATATGGAAGGAGAAAATGAGGTGATCATAAATGTCAAAGGGGAGACCCAACACCATGCATAGTATGGTATGGTATGGTATGCATTTCCTTGTCATTTCCTTGTATGGTATACATTGGCGATGGTATGGTATCGTATGGTATGGTATGCATTGGCAATGGTATGGTATCGTATGGTATGGTATGCATTAGCAATGGAAAGGAAATTCATTGGAAATGGTATGCATTGGTAATGGTATGTGTTTCCTTGCCATTGTATGGTATGCATTGGAAATGGTATGGTATGGTATGCATTGGCATTGGCAATGGAAATGAAAATGGTATGGTATGCATTGCATTGTGATTTCCTTGTATGGTATGGTATGGTATGGATTTCCTTTCCATTGATTATATGGTATGCATTGGAAATGGTATGGATTTCCTTTCTATTGATTATATGGTATGCATTGGAAATGGTATGGTATGCATTGTCATTTGCAATGGTATGCATTTGAAATTGTATGGTATGCATTGGAATTGGAAATGGTATGCATTGGAAATAGTATGAATTTCCTTGCAATTGTATGGTATGCATTGTAAATGGTATGGTATGGTATGCATTGCAATGTAGATTATATGCATTTTATTTCCATTGTATGGTATGCATTTCCTTGGCATTGTATGATATTCATTGGAAATGGTATGGTATGGTATGCATTGGCATTGGCTATGGCAATGGCAATGGAAATGGTATGGTATGGTATGCATTGCCTTGCCATTTCCTTGCATGGTATGGTATGGTATGCATTGTGTTTCCATTTCCTTGTATGCTATGCATTTGCAATGGTATGGTATCATATGGTATGGTGTGCATTGGAAATGGAAATGGTATGCATTGGCAATGGTATGTATTACCTTTCCATTGTATGGTATTCACTCAAAATTGTATGGTATGGTATGCATTGGAATTGGAAATGGAAATGGAAATGGTATGGTATGATATGGTATGCATTGCCTTTCCATTTCCTTGTATGGTATGGTATGCATTTCCTTTCCATTTACTTGTATGGTATGCATTCACAATGGTATGATATGGTATGGTATACCTTGGCAATGGCAATGGTATGGTATGGTATGGTATGCCTTGCGTTTCATGTTCATTTCCTTGCATGTTTTGATATGGTATGGTATGGTATGCAAGGAAAGGAAAGGTATGGTATGCCTTTCCTTGACTTGGTAGGGTATGGTATAATATGGTATGCCTTACCTTGGCATACCTTCCCACGGTATGGTATGGTATGGTATGTCCTGCCTTGTATTTTTCATGTCATGCCTTTCTTTTTCCATGCCTTGCCTTTCCATACCATGCCATTCCTTTCCATGACATGTCGTTCCATACCATTGCATGAATTTCCATTCTATGCATTTCCATACCATGCCATGAGTTTCCATGCCATGCCATCTCTTTCCATTCCTTGTACTAAATGAAAAATTTTAATACGTAAAAATTACAATCAAATGATTCATTAAGAATGCAATTCTACAACTTGTTACCCCATATATCTTATATAAAAATACTTGCATGATAATTCCAATGTTTTACTCAATGAGGCATAGTGTAATTTCTAAAGAGGAGGTCAATTTTCAAGAAAACCATGTAGGGAATTTGTGGGTAGTGTAGTCACATGGTCCTTGGAAAAATAAAATTATGGGAGCTTACAAAACTCTATTATTCCACTCGGTTTGGATTTTATGACCCCAGACAAAATTGGCCACATGTCCCTGAATGGCCTGAAGAGGCGAGTTGCAACTCATGATAAAAATAAAAATGGGACTCGGATGGGTGAATCGTCAGTTGCATTGGATCTAGAGCACCAGTTTTTAGCTAAGGGGGCCCTTCATTATCATTCCGTCCACTGAAAAACCATTTTTTGGAGTATCTCCAACACTAAGGTTTTGGTGAATGACACATAGTGCAATTTTTGAAGAGGAGGTCAATTTTCAAGAACATTGTGTCGGGAGATTTTGGGTAGTGTAGTCACCTGTACCTTGGAAAAATAGACTTGTGGGAGGTTATGGAACTCCTTTGTGCCACTCGGTTTGGATTTTATGCCCCCGGACCAAATTGGCCACATGTCCTTGAATGGTTTGAAGAGGCAAGTTGCAACTTGCAATAAAAATCAAACCAAGACTCGGATGGATGAACCATCAGTTGCATTGGATCTAGAGCACTGGGTCTCAGCTATTAAGGGCCCTCCATTGTCATTTCATCCACCAGAAAACCTTTTTCTTAAGTATCTTCGACACTAGGGTTTTGGTCAATGAGGCATAGTGCAATTTCTTAAGAGGAGGTTGATTTTCAAGAACATTATGTTGGGAATTTTTGGGTAGTTTATTCATGTGGGCCTTGGACAAATCGACTTATCGAAGCTTGCAGAACTCCATTATGGCATTCATTTTGGATTTTATGCCTGCAGACCAAATTGGTCACATGTCCCTGAATGACTTAAGGAGGCAAGTTGCAACTCATGATAAAAATAAAAATGGGACTCGAATGGGAGAATCACTAGTTGAATTAGATATGGATCATGGGGTTTCATCTAGTGGGTACCCTCCACTATCATTCCTTCCATCGAAAAACCGTTTGTTGGAGTATCTCTGACACTAGGGTTTTGATCAATCAGGCATAGTGCAATTTCTGAAGAGGAGGTTGATTTTCAAGAACATTGTGTCGGTAATTTGTGGGTAGTGTATCCACATGGGCCTTGGCCAAATCAACTTGTGGGATCTTACTAAACTTAATTTTGGATTTGATGTCCCAGGATCAAATTGGCCACATGTCCCTGAATGGATTGAGAAAGTGAGTTGCAACTCATGATAAATCTCAAATCAGGACTTGGATGTGAGAATCGTCAGTTACATTGGATCTGGAGCACAGGGTTTCAAATAAGGGGGCCCTCCACAATCATTCCATCCACCGAAAAACAATTTTTTGGAGTATCTCCAACACTAGTGTGTTTCTTAGTGTTTATTACATATGTTTGACAATTTAACACCTTGTTAGGATAACCATGGAAAGGAAAGTGAAGGCGCATGGCAAGGAAAGTGAAAGAAAGAAATGGAAAGGAAAGGCATTTCAGGGAAATTTAAGGTAAATCAAGGTGAGGAAAGGAAAGGAATGACAAGGCATAGTATGGCATGGCATGGAAATGGATGGCATGAAAAGTTAAGGAAAGCCTAGTGAAAGCAAGGAAAGGCAAGTGAAAGAAAGGCATGGAAAGGCAAGGTATGGCATGGAAAGGGAAGGAAAGGAAAGGCATGGAGAGTGAAGGAAATTCAAGTGAAAGAAAGGCATGGCAAGGCAAGGCATGGCATGGAAAGGCAGGGAAAGGAAAGGCATGGAAAGTTAAGGAAAGGCAAGTGACATCATGGCAAGGAAAGGCAAGGAATGTGAAGGCAAGGCATGGCATGGAAAGGAAAGGTAAGGCATGGTAAGTCAAGGCAAGGCATGGCAGGGAATATAAAGGGAATAAATGAAAAGTAAATGCAAGGAATGAATGGAAAGACAAGTGAAGGCAAGGCAATTGAAGGCATGGAATGGAAAGGAAAGGCAAGTAAAGTGAAGGAAAGGAAAGGAAAGGCAAGGCATGAAAAGGAAAAGCATGGCAATGAATGGAATGGAAAGGAAAGGCATGTGAAGGCATGACATGGAAAGTGAAGGAAAGGAAAGGAAAGTGAAGGAAAGGAAATTGAAGGAAAGCCAATGAAAGACAAGTTAAGGAAAGTGAAGGCATGAAAATTGAAGACAAGTGAAAGCAAGGAAAGGCATGTAAATGAATCGTATGGAAAGACAAGACATGGAAAGTGAAGGAAAATCAAGGAAAGTGAAGGAAAGGAAAGGCAAGGCAAGGCAAGGCAAGGCAAGGCATGAATGGTGAGGCAAGTTAAGGCAAGGAAATTGAAGGCAGGGAAAGGAAAGTGAAGAAAAGGAAAGGAGAGGGAAGGAATGGAAAGGAAAAGAATAGAAAGGCATGGAATGACATGTCATGGAAAGGAAAATGTATGGGAATGAATGTCATGGAAAGTGAAGGCAAGGAAAATGAAGGAAAGTGAAGACAAGGAAAGTGAAGGAAAGTAAAGGCATGGAGATACATGGTATGGAAAAAAAATACATGGAAAGTGAAGTAAAATCAAGGCAAGTGAAGGCAAGGCAAGGCAAGGCATGAAAGGAAAGGAAAGTGAAGGTTAAGGAAAGGAAAGTGAAGGCATGGAATGGCAAGGAAAGGAAAGGTAAGTGAAGGAAAGGAAAGGAAAGGAAAGGCGTGGAAAGGAAAAGAATGTCAAAGCATGGCATGGAAAGGCAAGGCATGTGAAGGCATGGAATGGGAAGTGAAGTCAAGCAAAATGAAGGAAAGGTAAGTGAATGAAAGTGAAGGAAAGGCAAGTGAAGTAAAGTGAAGGAAAGGCAAGTGCAGTAAAGTGAAGAAAAGGCAAGTGAAGGAAAGTGAAGGAAAGGAAAGGAATGACAAGGCGTGGTATGTAAAGACATGGTATGAAAATATAAGACATGGAAAGTGAATGAAAAGAAAGGAAACTGAAGGCAAGGCAAGGAAAGGAAAGGCAAGGCAAGCCAAGTGAAGGAAAGGAAAGTGAAATAAAGTCATGGTAAGGAAATTCATGGCATGAAAAGTAAAGGAAAGGCATGGTAAGGCAAGGAAAGGCATGGCAAGGAATTGTAGGGCAATGAATGGAAATACAAGGCAAGGAATGAATGGTAAGGAAAGTGAAGGTAAGTTAAGTGAAGGAAAGGAAAGTGATGTCATGGAATAGAAAGGCATGGAAAGGAAAGGAAAGGAAAGGGAAGTCATGTAAAGGCAAAACATGGAAAGGAATGACATGGAAAGGAAAGGGACAGGAAGGCATGACATTTCAAGTGAAGGAAAGGAAAGTGAAGGCAAGTCAAGGAAATTGAAGGCAAGGAAAGTGAAGGCATGGAATGGAAAGGAATGGCATGGTGGGTGAAGGAAAGGAAAGTCAAGGAAAGGGAAGGCAATTGAAGGCATAGCATGACAAGTGAAGGTAAGGAAAGTGAAGGAAATGTAAGGCAAGTGAAGAAAATGCAAGGAAAGGAAAGTGAAGGCAAGGTAAGGCAATTCAAGTGAAGGGGTGGCAAGGCGATGCAAGGCAAGGAAAGTGAAGGAAAGGAAAGGAAAGGAAAGGCCAGACAAGGAAAGGAAAGGCATCACAAATACATGCATGTAATGGGTATATTTTAAGGCAGGTTATATTTTTAAAACATTACAAATATTTTAAAATCAGTCAAAATGACGCCAAAATTGTTCGGTTTACATAACTAGATGTTCATTCAAGTAGAACATTGGGTTCACTTCTAATACTGACAGTTTCCATTAGCTTCTCATGCTTAGAGTAAGGAAATAATTATCGTACCTTTGATAAGTTCTTTCTTGGAATTGTTTGTAGTTGGAGGTTTGTACCAATAACCAAGTTTGTAAAGTGGTATACAACTTGACTTGGTTTATAATCATGAAATGCATAACCACCTTTATTTCATGATATTTCATCCCATGTCAGATATTCTCCTTTAATAATCATAGACCCAATCATAAATTCAATGCCTTCAGATTATGTTACTGATCACATGAGGGTCTCTTTCCCTGTAAGCATCATTCTAGCCAATAATTAGTTCCCCATTCATTATCTCTTAGGGAAACCACTATGAATATGTTCCCTACAAAAAATGGAGTGTCAAAAAGTGAGTCCACTTAATTACCAAAGAATAAAAAATTAATTCTAGTTATTCAAAATTTAATAGAATGATTCAACGAACCTGGCAGTACGAGATCTGAGACATGATCATAATCTGTTGAAATACTTGATTGGTCCTCCTCCAATTTAGATAATTACATAGTTATACATTGACCAATGGAGAGTGATACAAAATCCCATCTATCAACCCAATCTGTCGATTCACAATCATCCCATTCATCACTACTACATGGATCATAGAACCAAGAGAGTTTTCTCATTCATATTTCAACTATTGCATTGTCTGATGTTCTAATTGAATGGAATCCATGAGTGCACTGGATTGTTTTGCATTCATACCACTTTGGTCGATCTACATCGACTACCTCCCAAAAATATCTATGTACATGTCCTTTCTTATGTGATTGGTCTTCATGGGTTCTTGTTCCCTCCCTCATTACTGAAGAACATCATTCAACAATGGATTTTTCATTTCGAATGAGGGAAGTAGTAGTGAAATTCATTTCTTTTTTGCGTAATTATCTTTTTATGCATGCACCTGCTCCAACATGCTCCCCTTTCCCATGTTGGGACTCAAAATAGTTCCAAATGTGTGGTACCTTTAGTATTTTGTGCAACATACACAATCATTCAAATACACAAACATTTTTTAACTGGCCTATGCAACCATCTGACCAAATCCAATGTTGATCGATCTCTATGTTCTTCTCCTTAAGGTGATTATACAAGAACTAAAAACAATGGTGTACGTAGGCTAAGTCATGGCACCGATCATCACTTATGTAGAAGTGATACTCTTTCAATATAACTCTGTTTTTTTCATTACTATTCGGTCCATGCCTAGACATGAAATTTACCATTATGTTGACCTGCTATGAGTGATAGTATTGGATTGTAATCTCATTTTGTGGTTGAAGGGTGTACTTCTCAACAAAATCAACCACTGATAACACAATATCAATAGGAAATGTATCTCTTCATATTCTAAAATTCTCTTCTTGCCATCGAGCCACATGGACATGTTGAAAATAATGTCACGTCTTTTCGACGAATTCCTTTATGGAGTCACAAACTTGTACTTGGGAAGTAACCAATTGTATCTTTTTTCTTTCATTTCCTCCATCAATATCATATGTCACATATCTAAAGCTTTGGAACGTAACCTCCTTCGTCCCCAATTCATACTCATCACTCACATGGATGCACTTTCTTAATAATGTCATTCCACCGCACCTGGGGCATGTCCCATCTAAGCATGATTTTTGATAAAATGTAAAACCCTCTAGATTTATACACAATATGTTGTGAATAAAGTCTCTAGATGACGACGGTGGAAACATAACTAGGAATTCTTGTAAAAGGGTGTTATGAAAAGCACGAAAAAATACATATGTGTGTGTCATAATAATAACCATACTCAATGTGATACAACAACATGTGCTATGAATTGTTTTTATTTGAACATACCAAGGCTTACATTTATGGAAAGATATTCGACCTAAGTTAAGTGCACTACGTATTGTTTTGAATCTCTCATACAATTCTATCTATGTAATGAAAAGAAATTTTTTAATATGGGGTTCAAATTCCCTAGATCCCCTTTTCAATTTTAGTACATATTTTTGGTCGGAAGAGGCCCTTGTTTTATCATGCCAAAAATCCTAAACTAGTCCCTTAACCGCTCCAATTAACTTCATGTCAGAATCAGGTAGCCTTCCAATGAATCCCCACAAATATTTTTGGGCACCTGTGTCAAGGATGTCTCGTCTATGAGAATACTTTCTAAGGGTTTTTACATTGAATTTCAAGAGGTGAGAGGTTTGTTATATATATAGTTAGGTAAATTACCTTCAATTGATTCTAGGCCACTTTCGTTGACCTGAATTCGTTTAGGAGTTCTTCATCATGCAATTCTCAATATAGGTAGGGATGATGAACCCCTATTCTAACGCTCTTGACCTCCCTGTTGTGGAATTAACAATATTGCAATTCTTTCCCCTTCAATCACTGATGGATCAACTGTGGGAGGAGAGTGGATGTGGGATTGTCTAGTTTCTATAACATTTGACTTTCCAATCAGATATTATACAATAGGACCTTCTTTAACACAATGTTGTACACCAATTTCTTCTCTAATTTCATCGATTTTATAATGAACTCCAAGAAAATCCTCCATCATCAGGTCATCCAGAAAAAAAAATCTTTATGAGATATTGTTTGTATTTATCTCTAATGAACTCTTTGTTGGATTACTAAGAGGGGGGGTGAATTGGTAATAGAGAAATTTAATCCTTTTTAACCATATAATCCAAGATTTATATCAATGTTTCATTATCATCCAATAACTGCCGAGTAAATAATCAATGAAAAATCATACACATACACAGTACACTAGTGTTTTACGTGGAAACCAAAAGAGGGAGAAAACCACAAAATGATTTTTCTTATATGTCTTGAAGAATTACATTCATTGGAAGCACCAAATTCCTTTTTTTTGCATCTGCAACTAGAAGGAGGCTCCAACCCCCTATTTTCTCAGGCTACAACCCGAGGGAAGCTCTAACTCCCCAATTCTCTGGCTACAACTAGAAGGAGGCTACAATCCCGTAAGTTCTCCAGCTACAACCGAAAGGTGGCTACAACCACTTGTGATTGCCCCATCCAACCACCCTGATGTATAAGTAGAATGATGGAACCACTGTCACACTATCACTATGAGATATACCACTGTACAACTGTATCAACCAGTGCCATTGACCTGTATCCAACCTGTACAACTTCCCTGTAATCAATCTGTACCTGAAATGAACATGTATCAACAAAAATACAACAGGTACATGATCGGTAGTGCTGCAACATGTGTATGTACGTGCCCTATTTGTTATACAGTCCACATATGTATGCGACCAAACTGTTATGCAGCCTGTGTATTCCTTCTGAAAAACTAGGGTTTCCTTTCTCTTGAAAACTTTTGACCCTCTATAACTTCTTTCACATAGATCTGTAACTTCTCACTATATCTAGACTGTAACTGTACCTTGTTCATGCATCCTCATACATAACCTTTACCCAAAGAATATATATCTCTCTCTAGTCATGTGCCATATAGGTGTGTGTAATCATGAATAAGTATAATAAACCTCACATGATCTAGTCATCAAACCCTTTCTGATATTTAGCCTCTCAATACATCAATCACTTCACAAATACAAGCTCTCAACTATGTACCACAAAAACCCTTAGCCATATGACAAGAAATACAAGATGTGTCTCAACAAGAAGTATCAATGATAAATATACCAGCACTGTATTTCTATAGATCCGACTTATGCAGAAGATCCCATGCAACCACTAGTCTCTCTAGGGAGAATCCTCAAATCTCCATAACCATTTCTCATGCATACACCAAAATAAAACTATTCATAGAAATAAGAAATACCTTTTGAATCAATGGATAGATTTGATGTATCTGAGCATTGTAGACCTTCTAGGGATCTTGATCTCATAATTTAGAACCTCTGCATCTTCATCTTCTCAAGTTTCATGGATTTACCAACATGTACGCACCCTATACACTGTCAACCCGCGTACGCCTCAGTAAGTATGCACCCTATAAATAGTCAGCTTGTGTACGGCTCAGAAAATATGGTTTTTTAGTATTCACTATAATTCGTAGAATTTCTCCATCAACCCTTTGTACTACCTCAAACTTTCGCAACTTCAGGTGTATCAATGAGTACTTGCAATAAGCCTCACACAAAAAAAGATATTCAATGTGTTCAAGTGTAATTAAATGAGAGATCCTTGCCTCTTATTTATACTTTCATGTAGAATCCCACTTTCCTTATTTTAGGGATTTCTCCATTAACTTAATTATTTAAATAATTTCTTTTGCAAACAATTTTAATTTTTGGGGATTTTAGATGACTCATGAGGGTTCTCCAACTTCATATGGACATAAATCTCTAACCGTGAGGAGTTATGTGATGTTCCACATACCACTAGAAATGGAATGACAAGCACTATCCATCTAGGATATTTTCATTGACAAATTCACTGATCTTCATCTCATTATTCCACAATTAAGCATGGGTTCTCTAACCATACTTCTAGGCTTCTAGGATAACTCAATCCACAAAGTGTCTTCTCATGAGGGCTTTCACCATAATGGGACCACTTTGGATTTCATCCATTTGTATTTCTTATCAACTATGACAAGACAATAATGAACCATCTTTACATCAAACAAACTTGGGTCCATTACCCAAACCTTGTGCTACCAGACTTTCTTCAATGATTGACATCAATGACAACCAACCTTAATAAACAATATCTGTCTTTAACATTGATGGAAACACTCTGATGCAATACTAAAATCATGTCATGCAATACTAAAGTCATATCACTCATGCTCCCCCTGGAACCATGACTTTGTCCTCTGCATCTATGTGACCATTTCTCCCCTTGGAATCATGTCTCTGTCCTCTGCATTTGATAAATCTCTTCCCCTTTGTCATCAATGGAAAAGGTATATTTCCATCTAGGGATGATATCCCTAACTGAATTGTCCTCTTTATGGTGATTCCTCGTGTACATATAAGACATATAAGATAAGCATTCAAAAGAATTTATTTTGAAGTAGAAATAACTCCGAGTCTCTGGCGAAGATACTCAAAGGCTTCCCATGGAATTGGTTTTGTAAAGATGTCTGCCACTTGTTATTTTGTTCCCACATACTCAACTTTAATGTTCTTTTCTGCAACATGTTCCCATAAAAAGTGATACTTGATTGGAATGTGCTTCATCTTGGATTGCATCACTGGGTTCTTTAAGATACTGATGGCACTTGTATTATCACAATAGATTGAAATGGGCTCATCATACTCAACCTGTATATCTGTCAGATTTTGTTTCATCCAAAGAACCCGTGTACAACATGTTGTTGCTGCAATATACTCTGCCTCAGATGTAGATAAAGGTACTAATGATTGTTTCTTGCTTATCCATGATACTAAACACTCACCCAAGTAGAACGTTGCTCCACTGGTTCTTCATCGGTCATCAATACAAACTTCCCAATATGCATATGTGTAGGAAATAAGTGATAGATCATTTCCTTTTGTATACCATAATCCAAACTCTTATGTTCCTTTGCGATATCTGAAAATCCTCTTTACTGTTAATACATGTGATTCCTTTAGTGCTTCTTGAAATCGTGCCACCTATCCAACTACCTGCATTACCTCTGGTCTGGATGTTGTCACATATAGTAGGTTACCAATAATTGACATGTATTTCCTCTCATCTATGGATTTTGAATCATCATCTTTGCTTAACTTGCAACTGGTTTGCATGGGAGTGATAACTGGTTTGCTATTTTCCATTCCGAACCTCTTTAGAATTCCTCTGATATACTTGGTTTGAGAAATAAAAATTCCTTGGTTTCTTTGACATATCTGATGTCCCATAAAGAAGGATAGTTCTCCAGGTAATGATATTTAAAATTCATTATGCATATCCTTTGCAAATTTCTATCTTAACTTGTCATCATCACTACCGAAAATAATATCATCAACATAAACTTCAATTAAAAAAATAATATCCTTACTTACCTTGATGTAGAGGTTGTTGTCTACACTTCCCATTTTGAACCCTGCCTAATTTAGATATTTATCCAGTCTAGACTACCATGCTCTAGGAACCTGTTTTAGACCAAACAAGGCCTTCTTTAATTTACACACATACTTTGTGTTCTCTGATAACCAAAATCCTTCTAGTTGTTCAATGTAGACGTCTTCTTCAAGTTCCCCATTGATAAAAGCTAATTTTACATCCATATGATACACTTTAATATTTTTGGAGCGTGCATAAGCTAACATAAATCAGATTTCTTCCATTCTAGCAACTGGGGAAAATGTCTCCTCAAATTCAATTCCTTCAAGCTGTGCATATCCTTTACATAAAAATCTATCTTTGTTCCTTGTAACTTGTCCATCTTCATTCAATTTATTCTTATATACCCACTTTGTGTCGATCACATTCTTATTCTTTGTTCTTGGAACCAATTCCCAAGTGTCATTTTAGTCTATTTGATCAAATTCTTCATCCATGGCCTTATTCCAAAATCCATCATTGCTAGCCTCTTCAAAACAAGTTGGTTCAATCGTAGATGTGAGTCATAGGTGTTTTTGTTCTAGTGAACACATTCCTCTTCTAGTGTCAACTCCTATGTCTTTGTTTCCGATAATCTGATATGAAGGATGATTCTTTTGTACTCGTCTGCTAGGTGTCTTTGGAGTCACTTGATGAACTTTCTCTTCTGCTTCTATCGGATCCTCTTCATCTTCCCCTTCTTTTTCATATTATGTTTCTTCTTTGTAAAGTCATTCCATTTATTCATTTTCTTCTTCCTTTAATTCTTGTCTACCTATTTCATCAATTGTTATGTTGATGCTTTCCACAATTCTGTTCAATATCTGGTTGTAACACTTGTATGCTTTCCTTCTACTTGAGTAACCAACAAGTAGTCCTTTGCCCACACGAGAGTCAAAATTTCCCATTCCTCCATCTTCTATTTTTATATAGCATTTTCTTTCAAAAACTCTAAAGTGATTTACATTTGTTGGCCTTCCTTTCCATAGCTCGTAGTGAGTTTTGTCAGTGTTGTTTCTGAGCATTACTCTGTTTTGAATGTGAACTGTTGTATGCATTGTCTGTGTCCAAAAAATATCTATCAATTTGGAATCCATTAGCATTGTTCGAGCCATTTCTTGTAATGTCATGTTCTTTCTTTCAACAACTCCATTCTGTTGAGGTGTCCTAGCAACGAAGAATTTCCTTTTTATTCCATGACTGTTGCAGTAGTCCATAAATTCCTTTGAAGTGAACTCTCCTCCATTATGAGATATCAAGCATTTGATTTTTGAATCCATTTTATTTTCAACCATTTCCTTGTAGATATTGAAGTTTTCAAAATCTTTTGACTTATTCTTGAGAAATCAAACTGCAGTCATTCTTGTATAATCATCAACTAATAACATAAAGTATTTCTCACCTTTTAAACACTGTGTTCTAGTTGGTCCAACTAGATCAGTATGAACAATTTCCTGTGTTCTTGTTGTTGAATATTCCTTTTATTTGAATTTGGTCTTTGTTTGCTTTCCTTGTTGACAATGCTTGCATAAAGTGTTGGTTGGTTTCATGATCTGGGGCATTTCTCTGACTGCTTCACTTTTGTTGAATTTGACAAGGTTATCAAAATGTATATGACCCATTCTTGTGTTCCATAGCCAAATTTCATCTTCCTTTCCTAGACAACACTTTTCATTTCCAATTTCACTTAACACATATATGTTGCTTGAAGTTCTTGCAACTGTAGAAATCAATTTTCCTGAACCTTCTTTTCTTATCTCACACTTTTTTGAATCTAAATTAACTTTATGGCCTTCGTCACATTTCATTCACACTTAGAAGATTATGTTTCTTATCTTCTACTAGTAGAAAATTGTTTGCCTTTGTATTCTTGTTCCCAATTCTGATTGTGCCTTTTCCAATGATTTTAGTTGAATCATCATTTCTGAAGGACACTGATCCATCTCTTTCTTTTCTTAATGTAAGAAACATGACTCTATCCCCTCTCATGTGTTTTGAACAACAACTATCAACATACCAACCACGTTTCTTATGTTTATCTTGTAGAGCGAGTGTGAATTCTTCATTGTTGTATTGATTCTTCTTTCTTATCCATGTCCTTTTCTGAGGTTTTGTTGAGCAGTCAACACACCCTAAAAATCCTATGTCAAATTTTACTTTTTGGGTACCACTTGATCTTTTGCACTGTCTAATGAGACTTCATTGTGAAAAATGTTTCCTTTTCTTATCATCTTGACTCTCATTAAGTCTTTCAGAGTTTACTTGAATCTATGAAAACCCATGACTTAAAAGGATTAACTTTTAAATAAAGAATCAACAACCAATACATTTCATGTGATGTGCCCAAATTCGACATCGGAAGGAATTAAAAGATGAAAATAAAATCACTGGAAAAAGATGCAACCATTGAGCATCGATCTTCACCGGCATCAAAAAAATGAATTTTCCTTTCACGACAAGCATCACACAAGGATATCGTCAATAACCAATGCATTTTGGCATCGGTAAAAGGAGAAGAGAGTAAAGGGTTATCCCAAGATCAACCTCTTCTCCAGTAGTTTAGTTTGTTGCCACTTTGTTACCCAGTTGGTTTATACTGGATTTATCTTATATAAGTCCTACCTAAGATAAAAACACAAAAAAGAGAACTTCGGAATTGGAGGATAAAAAATTCACAAGAAAACGTAAAACCCATCGATTATTTCAGTTAGATTGCAAGATCTGTAGAACCATTCCACTATTAAACATTATAGATTCTAATTGGGCCTCAATGGTGAGTTTGGTTCCTGTTGTTGAGTTAAAGTGATTTAGGACCCATTAACAAAATTGGCACTAGAAGGAGGGCCTGAGAATGAATGGCTAAATATATATTTCACATAAAATTCCAGACAACCTATAGATTCAAAACAACCCACATGCATGGCTAGTCATTCTGAAGAAATCCCACACACACTGAGTACTCTTGAAACGAATAACTCACCCTATCCCGAGGAAGAATGCTTGTTCCATGATATACCTTACACTCTCCCTCACAAGGAATTAAATAAATTCATAAGAATCACAAGAGCATACACCTGATAGATCGATGCGCTGCCCTTAGCTCCATTACTTCCCCGAAGGAAACAAATAAGTAGACGAGTGGTCGAATCCCCTAACTAGGTTTTCATGCACATGGTAGAAGACCTTATATATTTCACCCTCACAGAAATTGAACATCCTCTAAATCTAATTCCAGAAACTCTGGCCGGTAACTTCTCCGAGCTCGACGAGTTTTCAAAAGAAGAAGGTTTTAACTCAGGATCTAAATATATGGAAGAAAAAAACTACCATGATGAAGAAAGGGGAAACCCACCTTAGAACAATCATCCTTGGTTGTCCAGAGATGCTTTGGCCATCCTAGGATGAGTCCATAACCTTCCCTGACATCCGGAGAAGTTACTTCCTAAATTTGACTGCGAAACCTCAGGATTGCCAAAAGATCACATCAAGAAATTCATGCTAGCTATCAGATTGATGAATGTTCAACATGAAGACCTGGTTTGAAGGATTTTCCCCTACACTTTCAATAATTCATCTTCCACATGGTATTTTTTATCCGAAAAGATCTTTTAATGACTGTGATTGAGTTATTTATTGCATGTGATTATTAACCATTCAAGAAGCTAATGAAAGAGGATGAATATGAGAGAATACATATCATCCGTAAAAAAATTTACAGATCTAAAATGAAGCAATAATAATATCAAACCATAACAAGAGAAGTGATAACAGACTTCAACACAAAATTGCCTGCATCTCTGGGCCTTTGTCTCAGTGGGGGAGGCTTCTTTATTAATTCTTCAATTCTTTCAAAGTACAGAAAAAGTACATCAAATGGATCTCATACTGGTCTCACTGTGTTCTTCTCGAACTCATAAATCCAACACAACTAACAACACTGAAAAAGACTGAGTGTAGCTCCCAGAAATGGCCCACAAGCGTCTGCTCCTCAATAACTTCCCTGCGTAAAAATGGCTTTGGCTTGGCTTTGCTTTAGCATAACTCTGATCTGACTATCCTCCATAGCCTCAAGGAGGCATGGTTTATATAGATTTGAAGTTGGCTATCATTCCCCAACTTCCTCGCAAAATTTGGGCTAAAAAAGAGCCCAATATCTCCCATTAATGGCCAAAATCTCCATTAACAAGCCTGAAAATCAATAAAACTGCAATTTGTATAGTTAAAAACCCACTTGTGTAACCAATCAAAATTATCCCATAGGGCTGGGCGCACACTCCATATTGGGGTCGCATGCATTCCATATGGCCAAGAACCATCCCAAAGGGCTGCGCACTGGCCCCTAGCCTCCGAACAACCTGGTCGCATGCTCAAATTTGGTGGATTCCCTGAAACCTAGGGCTAGGTCAAATCTCCACACCAAATTTTCATTGGAAACGATCATATCGAATCACATAAAAAACCGAGGGCTATCCCCATTCTCCTGCGCACATGGTTGAAACTGTAGTGGTCCGCGCCCCTTGCAATGTGGTCACATGCAACAACAAAAACCGTGGGCTAGGGTTTAGCCCCAGCCTACTTCTGCTCCAATATACATTACATTACACTTTAAATAATTTTAATGTGCCATCATATAATAAGCAATATGATTTTCACATTGGTAAAGAAACATTCCCAAGTCACTTTCCTCCTCTAGCAAGTCACGAGTTCGAAATTCATGAGCTTCAACATACTTTTGATCAACCAACGAACGAGCCAACCACATGGTGCCACTTGGCAGCCCAATTTTGGGCCACGTGGCACCACCCTGTTTTCCAATTTCGATGCCACATGTCAACACGAGAATGTTCCAAGTCTTCTACTCAGTCAACAAACGTGCCCACCACTTGCCTGCCTGGTCAGCGTATGTACCTGCCACTTGTCACCGTATGTTTGGTCCATGTGGCACTTGTATGAGCATACCACATGTCACCCTTCTAGTGGTGACATGTGTCCCATTCTAGCTGGTCCATTTCAACTGTACAGAGCCCATTGTGCCTCTGCCATGTGTCATGCTGCCACATCATCATGATGACATCATGCTGACGTCAGCATTGAATTTTTTTACTGTGGACCTATTTGACTTTTTCCCTGCTTGGAAAAACGATCAGAGTGTGATAACTCTCGCATACGACATCCATTTGGGAAAGTAAATATATGGTCGAAATCAACATGAGAAGCTGGTCACAATGGAATTGGTTTTGTCTGATTCCAAGAACTTTCATTTTTTAGCCTTTTCTAGACCTGGAAGCCTTCTGGATTCGATTCTGGATCACACCTCCCCACTAAAGGAACTTTTGGTGCCCAAACGGTTACTGACCAGTCAACAAGCTCAGGATAGGCCACCCGGCTTGTGCTCTGTGTTTGAACTTTGTCTTGTGCACCTGTCTCATCAAGATCAACTGTAACACAATCATGACAACTGGCAGCATATTATTAGCCATTTGAACCCTGTTACATCTTACTGAAGCCATTATCATCCATGTAGACAACATTACTAATGATAGTATCAATAATACGACTGCAAATGAGCTGATATACTTATAATATTTGCACGACATTAACTTATCTTGAAGCAACCTATGATTGATTTTCCATTCAACAATCATTTCTTATTCTTGCTTAAGATCGATTACTTGATTTGAAACAATTATTGGTTTGTTTCTTTCTTGCATTTCCTTCTTTAATTGTTCCATTGCTTGAAGTGTTTTATTTTCCTTAACATGATGAGAATGAACCACACAATCTTGGCCTGCTTTGGTTAATTGATATTGATTCTTTGTCCTGTAAAAGATTTCCTTACAATCATATAAGTATGGACTACCTAAGACCATTCCACATTCACTTAATGACATTACATCACATGTTACCTCGTCCACATACTTAGATGAAATTGAAAATTTGATTGTGCACTATTTTTATGTGCATTTGATGATGATTTCTTATCCATTTAAGTGTGTAAGTCTTATGATGTTCTTGTGTTTTTAACCCCAATTACTTAACCAATTCTTCTGAGATTAGATTAGCTTGAGATCCACTGTCGATTAATGTGTCTATCTTAGAGTGTCACATGATGGTACTTATATGAAGCAAGTTACCTCTACAATCAATGCCTTCACCAATTTTACCTGTCATACCAACCAATGAGATCTTAGATTCATCACCTGAATCCGATCCCAAGTCTGTGGGTCTTGTTGTCACTGCCACTGTTTGCCTTCCCTTCTTCTCCTTGAACCAATTTGGCCTCTTCTCAGGATGTAACTACCAACATCTATCCTCATCATGTCCCTCCTTCTTGCAATTCTTGCAAGAGGGCTTCTCATCCTTTCTTTCCACTACATTTCCCATTTTTCCATGCCACTTCCTCTTGTCCTCTTTTCTTGAAGATGATTCCCCTAATACACCTGCTTTCCATGCTTCAATATATGTCACTTGAACAAAAACCTCATCAAGGTTAGTGGGTCCAAACATGAATACAATATTTCTAATATGTGCAGGTAAAACTCTTATATACTTCATAAGGGTTTCCTGTGTATGTAAAGGGATATCCAACATCAATGCCATTTTACAAAAGTTATCTGTATACTCTTGCACTATTTGTCATTTCCTTAGTTTTAAATCTTTCCATTCAATTAATGATTTTTCTTTATAACCCAAAGGATAGAATTGTTTCCTAAGTGCAGAAATGAAGCTTTTCCATGATGGAAATACATTACCCACTCGTTGCATTCCATTTTGCAACTTTCTTTGCCACCAGATGAGAGTTGTACTTGCAAGTATCAAAGATGCCAACTTGATTTGTGTGGCATCATCCTTGATCTGCTGCACATTGCAGTAAACCTCCATCTGCCTGACTCAATTGTCAAGTATCTCTGCATTAACTTCACCATCATATATGGGTAACTCAAATTTAACATCAAGTTTTAATAATGGCATTTGATTCTTATGTTTATGTACATGTTTCTTTGCATTGGATTTAGAACTTGAACTTGAAGAAGAAGGAGAAGAAGGAGGTTATGATGGAGGTGAAGGAGGAATCCAAGGAGGATACTCTTCCTCTTCATTTTTTCCCTTTGAAGATTTCCCAAGAACTAGTCTCTTTCATTCCAAGTAAACCTCATACAAAACATTCACCATCTCCGACATAGCAAGGAAAGTTTTTTGAAACTCTTTCTCATAAAAAGAAAGTCCCTCTTCCGATGCCATATTCTTGATGTGAGAAGCTTTGTATCTTCCACGTGGTATTTTTTATCCGAAAAGATCTTTTAATGACTGTGGTTGAGTTATTAATTGCACGTGATTATTATCCATTCAGGAAGCTAAGGAAAGAGGATGAATATGAGAGAATATATATCATACATAAAACAATTTACAGATCTGAAATGAAGCAATAAGAACAACAAACCATAACAAGAGAAGTGATAATGGAGTTCAACACAAAATTGCCTATGTCTCTGGGCCTTTGTCTCAGTGGGGGAGGCTTCTTTATTAATTCATAAATGATTTCAAAGTACAGAAAAAGAAAATCAAATGGATATCATACTAGTCTCACATTGTTATTCTCAACCTCAGAAATCCAACACAACTGATGACACTGAAAAAGACTGAGTGTAGCTCCCAGAAATGGCCCGCAAGCGTCTACTCCTCAACAACTTCCTTGCATATAAATGTCTTTGGCTCGGCTCTGCTTCAGCATAACTCTAATCTGAATGTCCTCCATATCCTCAAATAGGCCTGGCTTATATAGATCTGAAGTTGGTTATCATTCCCCAACTTCCTCCCAAAATTTGGGCTCAAAAAGAGCCCAATATCTCCCATTAATGGCCAAAATCTCCATTAACACGCCTAAAAATCAATAAAAATCAATAAAAATCCAATCTGTATAGTTAAAAACCCACCTGTGTAGCAAATATCAAACTTATCCCCTAGCGATGGGCGTGCACTCCAGATTGAGTTCGCATGCATGCCATATGGCCAAGCGCCAACCCAAAGGGCTGTGCGCTAGCCCCTAGCCTCCGAACAACCTGGTCGCATGCTCAAATTTGGTGGATTCCATGAAACCTGGGGCTAAGGTCAAATCTACGCACCAACGTTTCATGGGAAACAGTCATATCAAATAACATAAAAAACCAGGGGCTATCCCCATTCTCCTGTACACATGGTTAAAACTGTAGTGGTTTGCGCCCCTTGCAGCGTGGTCACATGCAACAACAAAAACCGTGGGCTGGGGTTTATCCCTAGCCTGCTTCCACTCCAATATACATTACATTACACTTTAAATGATTTTAATGTGCCATCATATAAAAAGCAATATGATTCGCATGTTGGTAAAGGAACATTCCCAAGTCACTTGCCTCCTCCGACAGGTCACTAGTTCGAAACTCGTGAGCTTCAACATAATTTTGATCAACCAACGAACACACGAACCATAGGGTGCCATGTGGCAGCCCTGTCTGGGCCACATGGTACCACCCTGTTTGCTAATTCCGATGCCACTTGTCAAGACGAGAATGGTCCAAGTCTTCTACTCAGTGAGCAATCATACCTACCACTTGCCTGACCGATCAACGTCCGTACCTACCATGTGTCACTGGACGTTTGGGCCACGTTGCACCTGTCCGAGCTTGCCATATTTCATCCTTCCAATGGTGACAAGTGTCAAATTTTGGCTAGTCCATGTCAACTGTACGGAGACCATTGTGCCTCTACCACGTGTCACGCTTCCACATCAACATGATGACATCAACATGACATCATGCTGACGTCAGCGTTGACTTTTTTACTATGGACCTGTTTGGAAAAATGGTCAGAGTGTGATAACTCTCGCATACGACGTCCGTTTGGAAAAGTAAATATATGGTTGGAATCAACACAAAGAGTTGGTCGCAATGGAATTAGTTTCGTCTGATTCCAAGAACTTTCATTTTTTATCCTTTTTTGGACCTAGAAGCCTCCTGAATCCTATTCTGGATCAATTTTAAATTACCTGTAGGATCCATAAATAGTTGGACGAAGTTCTAGAAAGACTTTCTAGATAAATTTGCAAAGGAAAATACCATGGGAGCTTTGATGGCTGTGTTGTTTTCTGCCACCATGAGTTTGAAGGAAAGGGTCAAAGACTTTAATCAAATATTCACTACCATATTAAACAAATTTCATCCCAAAGGTAAACCTACTCAAGAGTTGAAAATCGAAGTGTACGCTATTGCTCTCCCAACTTCTATTTCCATGTTTGTGAAGAGGGCTACCAAACCAACCTTGGCTGAGAATTTTGAAGAAGAAAAAACATTAGAGTTCCAAATGAAAGGATGTAAAGAAGGCCATCTCTCTTTATTTAAGAAGTTCAACCTCCTCCCAGGAGAGGACTATTTCTTATTAGACCCCTAGGAAAATGAACAAAACAAGGTCCCAAAAAGGGAAGCGGGGAAATAGAATAAATGCAACGCATGGTAAAAAAAACTATCAAATGAAATCATAGACATGAATAGAAGTGAAGGGGGGGAACCAAGGCCAATGACCTTATAATCCTTTCTTTAAAAGGAATCCATCGTTCCAATCATTTGAACCTCCCCAAACCAACTTAAACATCGACCTAGGAAATGTATCATCTAACTCTTTCTATACTTCTCATCAAGAGAACCACTTTGAAAGAGACTGCCCTCAATGGGTACATGCTATGAATTTAATAGCTAACTTGTTTCTAGATGAAGTCTCCCTAACAAAACAATCAAGCAGCTCTAGTATGAATATTGTCGATCAAGAAGAGGCTAATACACTGGAAGAAACAACCATGCTAATACGGGACCTTGACCTACCTATGACTTCAAATGGCTTGTTTGAGGTTCAAGAACCTCCTTCAGAAGGATTTTCTGTGCAAACATGAAGTAAGGGTCAACCTATCTCAAATGACCCTACCACTACCCAACCTTCGGGAGGAAGATCAACTCTCAATCACCCAAAATCACCTTTTTCTCCTTGTAAGAACCCTATAAACATCCATACTCGAGAATCACCCAAGATGGATTACAACGTGGTTGAAGATATTACGAATTTAAAGGCTAATATATTAGTTATGGACATATGTAGAATCCCTCAACAAAAGGACTTCTTGTTACAAGCTTTGAAATTAGTAGAAAATCCTACAACAAGCACTGACCCAAGAAGGAATCTAACTCCCACAGATCTAGGGAATAAACTGATTTTGAAGTCTTTCTCTGAAGATAAGAAGGTAAAACCTTTTGTCCCACCTTTCCTTTTAACATTCAAAGTATTTAACAAAAGCCTCCATAATTGTCTCGTCGATTCAGGGGCATCCTCTAACATTATGCCACTGTCTATTTGCAAAAAACTAAAAGCAGTCCCTCTCAAAAGAGATAAACATGTAATACAACCAAACAGAACCCAGGTGAAGGTCATGGGAGAACTCAAAGATGTAATGATCATAATAGCTACACATCCTAAATTTTTCCAAGTGATTGACATAATTGTAGTAGATATCCCAATATCCCAGAAGCTTATGGGTTATTATTGAGCCGAGATTGGTCCGAAAAGTTAAACAGATACTTTAGTATAGACTGGGCTCACCTTTGGCTTCCATTAAAAGGGAACAAAAATATGATCAAAATTGATAGGGAAATATTTATGAAACATATTGTCACTAACCTAGAAACCCTAAACAAACCCTCATCAACAGATTTCCCTATTCTAGGAAATTATTCCTGTGATTCTTACTTCGGGAACTTCTCCCCTCTCTCAACTGAGGTCCCTCTTACTCAAAACTCCGAAATAATTTTTTGAGAGGAATTGCCTACCACGGTGGAAGGAACCCTATTTTTCCAAGAACCTACGTTAGAGATCACAAAAAATATGGGAGGAAAAGAGGAGAGCAATAAGAAAGGGGAAGTTGTTAGATTTTTCCTGTAAGTTTGGACCTTATACTTTGATGGCTCTAAATCACAACACGGGGCTGGGACAGGGTGCATTCTCATTGATTCGAAAGGTAAATGTTATTTCCTATCCTATAGACTTGAGTTTGAATGCACAAACAACATCGTTGAGTATGAAGCTCTAGTACAAGGGTTAAATAAAGCCATAGACCTGAACGTCCAAGAATTGAAGGTTTTCAGAGACTCTGAAATTATTGTCACATAGATAAGGAATACTATACATTTCAACTCTCCACACCTAAATAATTACTAGCAGGAAGTGGATAGAACATTTCAAAGCTTTCAACCTCACAACAATCCCCAGAGAAAAGAACAGTATTGCTGACTCTCTAGCCACCGTTGCTTCAAGGATATCACCTCTAGAGGATTGTGAAGCTTCTAGGTTCACTATAGAACTGTTATATAAAACCTCGGTGCCCAACAACATTTCTAATTGGAAGGCTTTTGAAGGAGATAGACAGATTATAAACTTTCTGACTAATCAAGACAATTTTAAAGATTTGGCCATTGATGATGAAATATTCTAGGAACATTCGACGGAAACCGACCTTCATACAGATCGACCAACTGACAAATTGAATTCTCACAGGATAACTAAGGGAATATCCAACTTAGAAAACATTTTTGACCTAAAATAAATATTTAAAGGGTCAAAACATGTGAAGACCGGTAGTTCTTGTCCCATGCATGAAACTATAAACCTCAGAACCTCGTAAAACCCAAAAAATGTAAACCTTGGCAAGACCATATGTAAATAATAAAGGAAGGCTTATCTCAAACTCTTCATACAATATCAAGATGTATTTGCATGGTCCTACCGAGATTTGAAAACTTATGATACCCGTATCACTCAACACACTATTCTGTTAAAACCTGAAGTGAAACCCTTCCAACAAAAGCTCTAAAAATACCACCCATCCCTAGAGCCTCTCATGTGTCAAGAGTTAAAGAAATTGTTAGATTCCAAGATTATCTTCCAGGTAAGACACTCTACGTGGGTAGAAAATTTGGTTCCTATAAGGAAAAAGTCTGGGGAGATTCACATGTGCGTAGATTTTATGAACCTCAACAGAGCTTCAGAAAAGGACAACTACCCAGTCCCACCAATGGAGAAACTATTGAAGACCGTGTCTGGCTCTGATATTTTCTCCTCGCTGGATGGCTTCTCAGGTTACAGCCAAGCTCTGGTTTCAGAGGAATACTATTTGAAAACTACCTTCCCAACCAAGTGGGGAACCTTTGCCTATAAACGCATGCCCTTTGGGTTAATCAATGCAAGAGAAAACTTCCAAAGGGCCATGGACATATTGTTTTGAGGACTAATTAACAAATGTGTAGTACTTTATTTGTACAACATAACGATGTATTCTAATAACATAGAAGATCACATCCAACACTGGACCCATTTTTTTTGAAAGGTGTAGGAAGTACAAAATATCCTTAAACCCTAAGAAAACTATTTTCATTGTCGAGGAAGGTAAATTGTTAGGCCACATCATATCTCAAGCATGCATTCGCATAGACCCATAAAGAACTAAGGCTATAGCTCAGCTTCAATTACCTCACAACAAAAAGGCTATGCAGTCGTTCTTTGAGAAAACCATCTTTGTGACGGAATTCACCCCTGATTTCGCGGAAACTATCAAAACATTACAAAAAATGTGATGGAGGAGCATTGTAAACAACCAGCCAAGCAAATGAATTAAGAGGCGAAAAACAATTGGAAGACCACCAACACACACTTTTGAAATGTTTTTGAAGAATTAATGTAGTGGTTAAAGGGAAGTGTACTTGCATATTATAAACGGATCATGAGCAATTCACTCTCATCTGTAGAAGGTAGAGGCATTTATGCATAGTTAATGAAAGTAGGTAGATTTGAATGATAGATTAGACAGTTTTAGGAAGCAGGAGGGAAAATGGATATAGACACTCTCACCTTTGTATCATTGTATTATGAGCAGAGATCTGTAGAGAAGAACCCATGTACAAAAGCTTTGAATTAATATATGAAGCTTTGAATCAGACTCATGGTGTTATGATGTTTTTTGTTTATACATGGTGAATGGTATGCTTACAGTTGTTATATTCTCTCTGTTATGCATTTGTTATGATGCTATGTTGTGTATGTATGATTTCATGTTGAATGTTTGAAGTCTGAGAGAGAGAGAGAATGGGTTTCAATTGTTTCTCTTCCTGAGTGAGAGAGTTCCTACAAGGAGTGCAATGAAACGTCCACAAGGAGTGTATTGACAAAGGTTTCAGAGTTTATCTTTGAAAGCTCAGGAGGGTTATCGTTGTTCTCATTCTAGTAGAAGTGCAAGTGAAGCACAGAAGTCGTGCCATGTGTCCACAGTCTGGTTGAAAGATTAGAACTTATCAACCAAGGGGAGAGTTGAAGAATTGCTATTGCCAAAGGTGCACAGAGTTGAAGAAATCAAATACTTAGAATTATTTGAAAAGTTGTCGTATGGTGTGCGAGCAGGAGTCCCTTCGGGACTTGAGTCGCAAGTGAAAGATCAGGAGGGTCAGCACCTTTGAAGGTACTCAAAGGGAGACGGAGATTGAAAACATCTTGTATAAGTTAAGTTCCAGTAGAAGAACACTGGTTCATTTCGCAGGGGCTGTCAAGGAGCAATGAACAGTTGAAACTCTCCATGGAGAGTTGTGAAACCATGAGGATCGTAGGATACAGAGAAGTTGCAGGGTGGTTAGAGGCAGGCGAACTCATCACTCTAGGATCCAGAATCAACGTGGACCATTGATCATGCTTTGCACAAGCTGTCAGATCATTTCAACATTTCAAGGATCCTGACGACAAGGAGTTGAGCGCAGTGGAACCAAAGTCCTGAAATCACGAGTTGTGACAGGAATTGGCGTGGAGTTTCAGAATTTTGGCACTTTGGGTGTCGAGAAATGGAGGAGGCATCTCTTTGGGATTGAGAGTCCCAAAATCTAAAAAGGCTGGAGAGACAGGTGGCAAGGATTTGTGTCAGAGACGGTGGATAGCGGAGAAGATAGGTGGCGCACTTGTCGCCAGGCAGAGTCAAGATTCATTGACTATTTCGAGGTTTCATAGGTTGGAGAGTTGGAAGTCTTGCATCAGGATTTGTGAAGTCGTGAAGTCCGAAATTATGAATCGGTGGAAAGTTCTGTGAGAAGCCAAACTTTGGTGAATACATTTCGGTGAATCAACATTTTGGGTTTCGGAAAAAGAGGGCCGAGAACTCAACATTAGAGATCGTGAAATAGCGAAGACCCAAAGTCACAAATTAGTGAAGGGTGCACAATTCATTGTGGTCAAGGATATTTGGGTTGGCACCTGGTGTTTGTTCACGCAGGATCAATTCATAAGGACCTGTGAATCGATTCATTAAAGGTTCTAATAGGGATCCAAAAGAGCCACTTCAGCTCAAGGAGATTTAGAAAGATCCTGCACGGACCACGACCCAAGGGTTCGGTGGTCCGCACCAAGGGGTATCAGAGCTTGATTTTGTCTGTATATTTCAGGCAAAGGGAGTCAGAAAAGGAGTACTCTGATACGCACAAGTGGTATCAGAGCACAGAAAAAGTTTTTCGCTTTTTATAGAAGAGAGAAGGGAGAAATTTCTTAGCCATGCCACCGAGAAGAAGAGACAGACCAATGCCTAATCTAGCAGTGGAAAGGGAAATGCATGAACTATGTGCTAGGCTTGATGCCATGGAGACAACACAGAGGCACACAGTCAACACTAGGGATATTAGTGAGGCTGGCAATAAAAATGAAGCTAGACACGAAGAAGAAGTTGTAGTTGAGGATGCTGCGGATGAACGCATATTCAGGGTTGTTGCAAGGATAGGTGCCAGAAAAAAAATGGACATTCCAGTATATGAAGGAAACCTGGATGTTGAAGAGATTCTAGACTGGATTAGAGCTATGGATAAATACTTCAACTATGAGGATGTCGAGGAAGATAGGAAAGTCAAACATGTTGTCACTAGAATTAAAGGGCATGCAACATTATGGTGGGATGAACTGCAGGCTGATAGATGTTGCAAAGGGAAGAAGAAAATCAAAAGTTGGGATAGAATGGTTGTGAAGATGAAAGACAAATTCATACCCAAGGATTATCAAATTACTCTATTTCGGAGGATGCGGAACTTGAGATAGAAGCTGATGTCAGTGAAAGAATACACTGAAGAGTTCTACAAGATAAACATCAGAGTAGGTCATCGGGAAATAAATGATGAAAAGGTTGCCAGATACATGAATGGTCTGAGATATGACATCCAAGATGAGATGAGCATGATGATCATTCAGACCGTGGAAGATTCTTATCATATGGCTCTGAAGGATGAAGAGAAGCTGAGCCGAAAGTAAGGTCAAAGAGGTCGAGGTAGAAGTCAACCCAGAGTCAAACCAATTGCCCAAGACAGAACTCAGAGCCCTCAAGAAGAGGGGAAGAAACCTCAAACTCAACTTGAGAGACAAGGAAGCTCACAGAGAGGGTAGTATGGTGATAGAAATACTTTTCCTCGAGCTAGAGGAAGAGGAAGAGGACGAGGAGGTGAAGTGAAATGTTTTGTCTATGGGAAAAACAAACATAAATCTTATGAGTGTCCAGATAGAAAGAAAGAAGGTGGTGAAACTCACATTGCCGAAGCACAAGGACAAAATGTTGAGGCAAAAGCTGTTGAGGGTGAAATATCCTTGATGATGAGGAAAGTTCTCTTAACGCCAGAGAAGGAGGTAGAGAACCCAACCCAAAGGAACAGATTGTTTCGGACTGCTTGCAAAACAAAAGACAGGGTATACAAAGTCATTGTGGATAGTGGTAGCACAGACAATCTCATTTCTATAGAGATGGTAGAAAAGTTGGAGCTGGAGACTATTGTACATCCAATCCCATACAGAGTTTCGTGGCTACAAAAAGGACATTAGGTAAATGTCACTAAACAATGTTTAGTTGAATTTAAAATAGGGGGATATAAGGATGAAATATTATGTGATGTCATTCCCATGGATGTTTGTCATCTATTTCTAGGTATACCATGGAGATATGATAGGAATGTGGTTCATGATGGGAGAAATAACACATACACCCTAGAGAAGAATCGAGGAACTCACATGTTGTTGTCGATTAAGGATAAAGAAGTAAAAACAGAGGTAAGAAAAACTGTACTTCTCATGAGTGGGAAGGAACTTCTTAAGGAGGTTAAGAAGAAGGAAGACACACAATTTGTTGTGGTCAAGAAGCCTAGAATTGTTTTAACCAGTATAAGAGTGGATGATTTACCAGAGGAAATGCAGGAGTTGCTAGAAGAGTTCGATGATATAGTAGTGGGCGAACTACCTTGTTCATTGCGACCGGTCAGAAGTATAAGCCATCACATTGATCTTATACCTGGAGCTAGTTTACCAAACAAAGCAGCGTATAGATTGATGTCGTAGGAGAATGAAGAAGTAAAGAGGCAGGTCCAGGACTTAATGGACAAAGGATTGGTTAGAGAGAGCTTGAGTCCATGTGTTGTTCCAACAGTGCTCAGCCCAAAGAAAGATGGAGGCTAGAGAATGTGTAGAAACTCAAGAGAAATCAATAAGATTACCATCAGATACAGATTTCCATTGCCAAGGATGGACGATTTGATGGATTTCTTAAGTGGAGCAAGATTCTTTTCAAATATTGATTTGAAAAGTGGGTATCATCAAATTCGTACGAGAGAAGGTGATGAATGGAAGACAACATTCAAGATGAATGAAGGGTTGTATGAATGGCTTGTTATGCCATTTGGCTTAACAAATGTGCCTAGTACTTTCATGATATTGATGAATGAAGTCCTGAAGGAGTTCATCGGGAAATTCGTCATTGTACATCTTGATGATATATTGATTTTCAGCAACACAAAAGCAGAACACTTAAAGCATTTAGCTACAGTGATGAGGAGATTACAACAAGAGAAGTTGTTGATAAACGTGAAGAAATCATCATTTATGAGGACAAAACTCATTTACTTGGGTTTTGTTATCTCTGCAAATGAGCTGAAAATGGATCCGGATAAGGTAGAAGCGATTAATAATTGACCATCACCAAAAGGTGTGTTTGAAGTTCGAAGATTCCATGGTTTAGCTAGTTTCTACAGGAAATTAATCTGAAATTTCAGTGGGATTAGCGCACCAATGATGGATATAGTGAAGAAAAGACATAAATCTTTTCACTAGACAGAAGAAGCAGAGAAGAGCTTCAATCTATTGAAGAAGAAGATCACAGAGCAACCAATTTTGGTTTTGCTAGATTTTAGCAAGACATTCCAGGTCAAGTGTGACGCGAGTGGATTTGCAATTGGAGCGGTCTTGAGCCAAGATAATAGGTTGGTTGCATACTTCAGCGAGAAATTGAATGAAGCAAAGATTAAATAATCCACATATGACAAAGAATTTTATGTAGCCATACAAGCGCTAAAGAAATGGAGGCATTATTTGGTTCCCAAAGAGTTTTTTTTGTACAACGATAATCACGCTTTGAAATTCATGACTCGACAGGAGAAGTTGAATCAAAAGCATGCTAAATGAGTTGAATTCATGCAGAATTTTACTTTTGTAATTAAGCATATTTAAGGAACTGCTAACAAAGTTGTTGATGCTTTGAGCAGGAAATGTTTTCTTATGCAGGAATTCAGAGTCAAAACTTTGGGTTTTGATAACCTCAAAGAAATGTACAGGGATGATCCATATTTTAAAGAAGCGTATGAGTCATCTGAGAATCCAGTTCTCAGGGACATGAGCCAATGGACCGAATATATGATCTAGGATGGATTATTGTTTAGGGGTAATTAGCTATGTATTCCATAGTGCTCCATGAGGGAGAATCTGTTGAAGGAAAAACACAGTGGAGGATTGGCCGGACATTTCGGTCATGAAAAAATGTTCTCAAAGTTGAATGAAGAATATTTTTGGCCAGGGATGAGGATAGATGTTAAGAGATTTGTTGAAAGTCGTAGAATTTGTCAACAAACAAAAGGAAGAAGACAGAACACAGGGTTATACCAGTCATTACCCATACCAGAAAGGTTGTGGGACACAGTGATCATGGATTTTATATTGGGACTGCCAAGAACGCAAAGTGGTAATGATTTGATCAATAGAAGCATGGGGCAGAGTCCATTCTAGATTGTATATGGAATACAGCCAAGGGGAGTATCTGAATTGAAAGATTCAGAACAAGCTGAATTCAGGAGTGCTAGTGCAGAGGACTTTGCAGAAACAATGAAGGAGCTTCACAACTGATTCAAGGAGAGGTTGCAAAATTCAAATCAAGAATACAAGCGCAGAGCAGATCAACACATGCGAGAAATTCAATTTGAAGTTGGTGATTTGATTCTTGCACATTTGAGGAAGGAAAGGTTCCCAAGGGGAACATACAATAAACTAAAAATGAAAAATATTGGACCATGCAGAGTCATGAAGAAATTTGGGGAAAATGCCTATGAGATTGAATTACCTGAGGGGATCAGAATTTCACCGATATTCAACATCTCAGATTTGTACCCTTACAAAGAAGGAGCAGATGATGAACGGACATAGGTTCAATGGACCAAACAAATGCCTGTAGCTGAAAAGCCACAGATGGAAAGAATAATTGACAAGAGGGTAGAAGGAAGACCAGGAGGAAAGAGTATTTTGAATACTTGGTCAAGTGGAAAGGACACCCAGTTGAAGATCCCAGTTGGGAGGATGAAGAAAAAATTCATAAGCATGGACAGACCATGCAAGAGCTCATGAACAGGAGTTCATGAAATTTTTCAAGCAAGGGAGTATGATGCAGGAGCATCGTAAACAATCAACCAAGAAAATGACTTAAGAGGCAAAAGACAGCTAGAAGACCATCGATGCACGTTTTTGAAATGTTTTTGAAGCATTAATGTAGTGGTTAAAAGGAAGCGTACTTGCATATTCTAAACGGATCATGAGTGATTTTCTCTCATCCGTAGAAGGTAGAGGCATTTATGCATACTTAATGAAAGTAGGTAGATTTGAATGATAGATTAGACAGTTTTAGGAAGCAAGAGGGAAAACGGATATAGACACCCTCGCCTTTGTATCATTAGTAGTTGTATCATTGTATTATGAGCAAAGAGCTGTAGAGAAGAACCCATGTACATAAACTTTGAATTATTATATGAAGCTTTGAATCAAACTCATAGTGTTATGATGTTTTATGTTTATACATGGTGAATGGTATGCTTACAGTTGTTATATTCTCTTTGTTATGCATTTGTTATGATGCTATGATGTGTATGTATGATTTCATGTTCAATGTTTGAAGTTTGAGAGAGAGAGAGAATGATTTTCAATTGTTTCTCTTCCTGAGTGAGAGAGTTCCTGCAAGGAGTGCAGTGAAATGTCTGCAATAAGTGCATTGACAAAGGTTTCAGAGTTTATCTCTGAAATCTCAGGAGGGTTGTTTTTGTTCTCATTCCAGTAGAAGTGAAAGTGAAGCATAGAATTCATGCTAGGTGTGCACAGGCCGGTTGAAAGCTTAGAAATTATCAACCAAGGGGAGAGTTAAAGGACTATTGTTGCCGAAGGTGCATAGAGTTGAAGAAATCAAATACTCAGAAGTATTTGACAAGTTGCCGCAAGGTGTGCGAGCAGGAGTCCCTTCGAGACTTGAGTCACAAGTGAAAGCTCAGGAGGGTCAGCACCTTCAAAGGTACTCAAAGGGAGACAGAGATTGAAAACATCTTGAACAAGTTAAGTTCCAGTAGAAGAACACTGGTTCATTTATCGGGCTGTCAAGGAGAAACGAATGGTCAAAATTCTCCATGGAGAACTGCAAAACCATGAGGACCGTAGGATACAGAGAAGTTGCAGGGTGGTTAGAGGTAGGTGAACTCATCACTCTAGGATCTAGAATCAACGTGGACCATTGATCGTTCTTTTCACAAGCCGTCAGATCATTTTGGCATTTCGGGGATCCGAACTACAAGGAGTTGAGCACAGTGGAACCAACGTCCCAAAATCAAGAGTTGCGATAGGAATTGCCATGGAGTTTCGGGATTTCGGCACTTTGGGTGTCGGGAAACGGAGGAGGCAACGCTTTGGGATCAAGAGTCCCGAAAGCTGGAAAGGTTGGAGTGACAGGTGGCAAGGATCCATGTCAGAGACAGAGGACAATGGAGAAGACAGGTGGCATACTTGTCGCCAGGCGGAGTCAAGGTTCGTTGACTATTTCGGGGTTTCATAGGTTAGAGAGTCGGAAGTCTTGCATCAGGATTCACGAAGTCATGAAGTCCAAAATTTTGAATCAGTTGAAATTTTTGTGAGAAGCCAGCCTTTTCTGAATACATTTAGGTGAATTGGCACTTCAGGTTTCGACAGAAAAGGGTCGAGAACTCGACATCAGGGATCATGAAATAGCGAAGACCCGAAGTCCTGAATTAGCGAAGGGCATGCAATTCATTATGGTCAAGGAGATTTGGGTTGGTGCCTGGTGTTTGTTCATGCAAGCTCAATTCATAAGGACCTGTGAATTGATTCATTGTAGGTTCCGATAGGGATCCGAAAGAGCCACTTCAACTCAAGGAGATATAGAAAGATCTTGCGCAGACCTCGACCTGAGGGTTCTAGGGTCCGCACCAAAATGATTCGTAAGGATGCTAAGTTTATGTGGGATGATTAATGAAAGAAGGATTTCAACAATATCAAAGATGCAATCTCTCAAGCCCCAGTACTGCGAAGCCTTGATTTCAACAAAGATTTCTTCCTCTATACTTCCACCTCCGACCAATTGCTAGCCACAATACTAACTCAGGTAGATGAGGATAAAAGTGAAGCCCTAGTATCATTTATGAGCACTAACCTCCAAGGTGCCGAACTAAATTACCCTATTATAGATAAACAAGCCTATGAAATATACAAGTTAGTCCAACACTTCAGACCTTACATCCTCAAGAACCACACTAAAGTGATCGTGTGTCATCGTACAGTCTGATCCCTATTTACTCAAAACAAGAGATGGGGAAAAGAAGAGGAAGTTGGATGGCAGTATTTCAAGAATTTGATCTAGATATAAAACCTACTAGAATTGTTAAAGGACAAGGGTTATGCAAACTGGTAGTTGAAGCCCAGGACAAAATAAACGATGACCCCAGATGAGAGAATCAAATGGAATTATGGTGTGGTGAAGTTGCATACATCTCCCTAGTTAAAGAGTCTTGTTATGAGAAACTGACTTATCTTCTGCACCAGGGGAATTTCCTAGAAAACCTAAACCCTAGGGAAAGGAGAGATCTCGGATTAAAATCTGCACAATATCGCCTCATAAATTCGGTACTATTTAGGGTTAATTATGATGGGGTGCTTGTAAGATGTCTCAAACGCGAAGATGTGGAAAATGTTCTGAAGGAGCTCCATGATGGCCCTGCTGGTGGACATTTTGCAGGAGACACCACCGCTCATAAGATACTGAGAGATGGTTATTGTTGGCCCACCTTGTTCAAAGATTCTCACACGTACGCACGAAACTGTAAAACTTGTCAAATAAGCATTGGGAGGGAGAAGAGAGCAACTGTCCCACTCCAACTAGTGGTCATTTCTAGGCCTTTTGAGAAATGGGGGTTAGATATCATAAGAGATATTACATGAAGTTATTCAAAGAAACACAAGTACATAATTACTTCCACCGATTATTTCACAAAATGGGCAGAATCCATTCCTCTAACTCATGTAAATGAGAAGTTGGTAATCCAATTCATAGAGAAATAATTAATCAAAAGGTTCAGTGTCCCCTCTATCCTTGTTTTTGATAATGCAGCTTACTTTTCCTCCGCCTTATTAACGAAGTTTTCTATAGACAAAGGAATCATAATTAGATAATCTGCAAATTATTATACACAGGGAAACGAAGTGGCGGTCAACTAATAAGAACCAAGTGAGGATATTGAAGAAAATGGTTGCAGACAACCAGAGGAATTGGCATAATCTACTCTATAATGCTTTATGGGAAGATAGAGTGACACCAAGGAATATTTAGGGAATTCCCCATACTTTCTAGTTTAGGGATAGGAAGCCATTCTCTTGAACGATATTTATCTTCTATCTCTTCAACTTGCCCAAAATTCCATAGGGAAGCCCTCATCAGTCATACAACAAAGAATTGACACCCTGCTCATGCTAGCAGAAGAAAGGGAGAAAGCTAAATCAAAATTCATGGCCCACCAATAGTTAGTTAAAAGGTGGTTTGATAAGCATAAGGCTAGAGAGAATAATTTTGAGGTAGGAGACCTAGTCCTAAAGTGGGACAGAGCAAATGAGACTAAAGAAAAACATTCTAAATTTCAGAATCAATGGCTTGAACCTTTCCATGTGGCTGAGAAGATTGGGTTAGGAACATATCAACTACAAAATATGAGGGGGAACCTAATTCTCTCCCAATGAATGGAGAAGTCCTAAAACAATACTTTCATTAAAAAAAAAAAATATCTTCTATGTTATTTCAGATACGTCGTTTTACCTTTTTTGCATTTTTATACATTCTCTTTGTTTTATATTTTACTTTTTGCTTCTAAGATTTTGGAAATATTGTGTTTAGCAAGACAATGGTTGACCTCAAATCACATGACATAGAGAATCCTCTCCCTAAATCGACGCTCACATACAAACACAAGAAACGTTGAAGGACTTGCAGTTGTTTCAAGGGATTCTCTATCTAACCTATGAAGACGAACAACTTTGGAGAAATACAGAAGTGTCTTCTTAGTGGCCTGGTATAACCTTAAGGGAAATAAGGAAAGATGGAAAGGACTACATTCACATCAGAGATAGAGATAGTGATTGTCACCTTAATCACATCATATTTTTCACATAACAGATGTCCTCCTCTCCCGCTCGCTCAGGGCATTCTAGAGAAATAAAAAAATAAAAATCAATTATATCAAATGAGAAAACAGTAGGAGAGGGTATGCATATATCTTTGTTGGGGATATGGGTGCTCACTGGTAGCGGAGCAAGGTATTTGACGTCAAGGTGACTCCGTCGGGGCTATGGACGCTCCCTAGTAGCGGAGCAACACCATAGAAAATTAACAAAGGTAGCAAAAGGGCCTAGTGCCTGTGAATGATTTACTAGACTCTTGTCAAAAGAGGGCGTCGGTCAAGGTCACAGGAAAATAAGGTGGAATAAAGGTTAAAAAAACCCCATAGGCAGGCCTAGATGCGCCAACCAAAAAATTTCCAAATGCAAGGGTAAAAGGAGATCGGATGAAAACTAGTTAAGTTCCTGATTAGTATTTGCATCAGCCCAGCCCGAGGAAGGAACAAAGTTTCTTCTTTCACCCAGTAAATTTCCATTTGTTGAGCACTCAACACACCCTAAAAAGACTATGTCAAATTTTACTTTTTGGGTACCACTTGATATTTTGCTCTGTCTAATTCAACTTCATTGTGAAAATTGTTGCCTTTGATTATCATCTTGAATCTCACTAAGTATTTCAGAGTTTGATTGAATCTATGAAAACCCATGAATTAAAAGGCTTAACTTTTAAATAAAGAATCAATAGCCAAAACATTTCACCCGATGCACCTAAATTCAGAATTGGAAGGAATTAAAAGATGAAAAGAAAATCACTTGAAAAAAACGCAATTGATGAGCACTGATCTTCACTGGCATCAACAAAAGGAATTTTCCTTTCACGATATGCATCACACAATGATATTTCCGATAACTGATCGCTTCAGCATCAGTAAAAGGCAAAGATAGTAAAGGGTTATCCCAAGATCAGCCTCTTATCCAATAGTTTAGTTTGTTTCGACTTTGTTACCCAGTTGGTTTATACCAGATTTATATTATATCAATCCTACCTAAGAGAAAAACACAAAAAAGAGAACGTTTGAACTGGAGGAGAAAGCCTTCACAAGAAAATGTAAAACATATCGATTATTTCGGTCGGATCACAAGATTTGGAGAACCATTCCACTATTAAACATTACAGAGTCTAATTGGGCCTTAGTGGTGGGTTTGGTTCCTTTTGTTGATTTAAATGGATTTAGGACCCATCAATAGGTTCCTGTCTGTGATTGTTGTTGTTTTGTTCTGGTTCTCTAGGAGGGATTGTCATTCTGCAATATTTGGCCATTTGTCCAAATTTGTTACACTTGTAGCATTCCACTTCAGTGCTCAATGATTCAAACATGTTGTAACTTCTCTGTGTTTCACTAGGTCTTCTTGGATAACCTTTCTGTGTATGACTTTCAAAGTTTTTTATGTTCCTACTGTTAGCTCTGCAATTCACATCTTTATGTCCAAAATTATTGCATGCATAACATAAACCAAAAAAGATAGTTTGATACCTGGGAGTTGAAGATCTCCTGAAAGGAGGTGCTCTTATGAATCCTTCTTCTTCCTGAGACCTATCTCTTTCTGTCAGTCATTGATTCTGAAGTCTGAATCTTCTCGGTGGAAGAGTGTCCCTGAAATTTTCTCTGTAGACTTTCCTATCCCCTTTGATTGTTCTTTCATAGCTTTTTGGATATGTTTCTTGTTCTGTTGTTTTGGAGATTGATCTATTTTCTGTCTGATTGTATCCAAGTCCGGACTTGTCATGATTAGGCCTTTGACTGCTGAAAATGTCATTCAAAACTTTTGAGTTGTTCCGCATATTTTTCTTTTGAAGATCCTTTCTTAATGTGACAATCTTTGCTTCCAAATTTTCATTGATCATGTCTCTTCCTTCTAGATGTTCTTTGATTTCTTCTTCAATTATTTTATCTTCTTCAATTTGAAACTTCAAATTTGTGATCATTTGTTCTAATTCCTTAGTGTCTTCTTTATTGTATAGTTCTCCTTGTAGCTTCTTGATTTTCTTCTTTTCTCTTTTGATAAATTCTATGGCACTCATCAATTCCTCTCGGTAGTCAATTTCTTCCTCTTCAGTTTCTTCTTCGACTTCTTGATATTCTTCTTCAAATTATTCTTTTTCAGTGTCTTCTACTACCATGAATATAACTCTTTATATCTCATTGTCACTGAGTTCATCTTCATTTGATGATGAGATGTCTTCTTTGGTGCATAAGTTTTTCTTGAAAACTTTCTTTGTGTTTCTTTTCCTTTATAAGTTTCTTTTCTTTTTGAGTAACCTTCATGATTTTTATTTTTCTTATGAGGACATTTGCTAGAAAAATGAACAATACCATCACAATTAAAACAAATTAAAGGAAGCTTACCTTTATACTTGTCGCCAGTTCCCTTGTTCAGTGATTTGACAAAGTTGGCCAATTCTTCATCGTCTTTCGAGACATCACTATTGTTGTTGTATTTTTTTCTTGTTGCTTTCCCTTTTTCTTTGATCTTTTGGATGCTTTGAAGGGTTCTTTTTTTACATCTGGATTTTCTTGTTCAATTCTCATTTCATATGCTATGAAGATTCCATGTAGTTCATCCATGATTATTGATGTTAGATTTGTTCTTTATTCTAGTGTTGATATCTTAGGGTCAAATCTCATAGGAAAAGGTATTCATACATTTTGAACAATTACAGATTCTTTGATTTCTTCTCCCAATCCTATGATTGCATTTGTTGTTTCATCAAATCACAAGAAGTGAGCTGCAATATTCTCATCTTCCTTATTTTTTAGTTGTTCGAACTAACCTCTGTAAGTTTGAATATTTGTTTCTTTGAATTTTGAATCTCTTTCATAAATATTTTGAAGTTTGTCCCAAATATCTTTAGCAAATTTACAATGTGAAACTTTGGTGAATACCATTTCACCAAGACCATTCTGACCGAGTTTCAATGCTTTGTCATTTGTTGGCGGAACTGCTGGTACTGTGTATCCTTACACAATTGATTGTCAAATTTAAAATCCCTGTGCCTGTATATATGTCTTCATTCTTATGCTCCAAAATGCATACTTTTGTCCATCAAACTATGGTATTCCATTTTTATACAAGTTGTTTCTCTCCATGATCTACCTTTCAAAGGTTAAACTGATTTTTGAAGGAACCTACTCTGATACCAATTGTTGGATTACTGAGAGGGGAGGTGAACCAATAATAGATCAATTTAATCCTTTTTAACCATATAATCCAAGAGTTATATCAATGTTGCATTATCATCCAATAACTACAGAGTAAATAAGCAATAAAAAAATGAACAATCATACACATACAAAGTACACTAGTTTTACGTGGAAACCCAAAGAGGGAAAAAACCACAGAATGATTTTTCTTATATGTATTGAAGAATTACATTCATTGGAAGCACCAACTTCCTTTGTTTTCCAGGTGCAATTGGAAGGAGGCTCCAACCCCCTAGCTTCTCAGGCTACAACCTGGGGGAACCTCCAACTCCCCAATTCTATAGCTATAACCAGAGGGAGGCTACAACACACTAAGTTATCCGACTACAACTGCAAGGTGGCTACAACCACCTGTCCTTTCCCCGTCTAACCACCCTGACGTATAAGTAGAATGATGGAACCACTATCACACTATCACTGTGAGATATACCATTGTACAACTATATCAACCTGTACCACTAACCTGTATCCAACCTGTACAACTACTTGGTAATCAATTTATACCTGAAATGAACATGTATCAACAAAAATACAACAGGTATGCAACCTGTAGTGTTGTAGCACGCGTATGTACGCGCTCTATCTGTTATGTAACCCACATATGTACACAACCAAACTGTTATGCAACCTGCGTATGCCTTATGAAAAACTAGGGTTTCCTTTCTCTTGAAAACTTCTGGCCCTATGTAACTTATTTCACATAGATCTATAACTTGTCACTCTATCCATACTGTAATTGTACCCTGTGCATGCATCCTCATACATAACCTTTACCTAAATCATATATATATATCTCTAGTCATGTTCCATATAGGTGTGTGTAATCATGATCAAGTATAATAACCCTCACATGATCTAGTCATCAAACCCTTTTTGATATTCAAGCTCTCAATACATCAACCACTTCACAAATACAAGCTCTCAACCATGTACCACAAAAACCCTTATCCATATGCCAAGAAATAAAAGATGTGCCTCAACAAGAAGTATCAATGATAAATATACCAGCACCGTATTTTTGTAGATATGACTTATGCACAAGATCACATGTAGCCACTAGTCTCTCTAGGGAGAATCCTCAAATATCCATAAACATTTTTCATGCATACATAAAAATCCAACTATTCATAGAAATAAGACATACATTTTGAATAAATGGATAGATCTGATGTATCTGAGCACTATAGACCTTCTAGGGAGCTTGATATCAGAATTTGGAACCTTTGCATCTTCATATTCTCAAGTTTCATGGATTTGACAACATGTACACACCTTATACATCAGTCCGCGTATGCCTCAGTATGTACGCACCCTATACACAGTTAGCCCGCATACGCCTCAGAAAATAGGGGTTTTTAGTATTATCCGTAATTCTGAGAATTTCACTATCAACCCTTCATACTACCTCAAACTTTCTCAACTTCATATGTATCAATGAGTACCTGCAATAAGCCTCACACAAAAAAATATATTCAATGTGTTCAAGTGTAATTAAACGAGAGATCCTTGCCTCTTATTTATACTTTCATGTAGAATCCCACTTTCCTTATTTTAGGGAGTTCTCCATTAACTTAATTATTTAAATAATTTCTTTTGCAGACACTTTGACTTTTTGGGGCTTCTAGATGACTCATGAGGGTTCTCCAACTTCATATGGCCATAAATCTCTAACCATGAGGATTTATGTGACGTGCCACATACCACCGAAAATGGCATGACAAGCACTATCCATATAGGATAGTTTCACTGAAAAATTCACTGACCTTCATCTTATTATTCCACAATTAAGCATGGGTTATCTAACCATACTTCTAGGATAACTCAATCCACAAATCGTCTTCTTGTGAGGGATTTCACAATAAGGGGACCACTTTGGAGTTCATCCATTTTTACTTCTTATCAACTATGAAAAGACAATAATGAGTCGTCTTTAAATCAAACAAACTTGGGTCCATTACCCAAACCTTGTGCTACCGTACTTTCTTCAAGGGTTAACATCAATGACAACCAACCTTAATAAACACTCTTGTGCTTTGCTTCTGGCGATGGAGGAGAAACAATAGTGACATTTATTCCACTAGAAATTGGATTTCCCTGTTCTAAAATCCTACACTTTGACATACATAAATTTAATTTTTCTCTTTCTTCTTCTACCTTTTCGATCGGTTAATTTTTTATTGAGGAATTTATTTCTCAAATCTGGTGGTTCCCCATGTTTAAAGATCAAAATTGTCTTCCTAACACCCACCACAAATTTGTCTTTGTATTATGTAATAATTCACACCCATGTGGAGAATTGTTTTTTTGTATTACAAAAGAGGACACACATAATAATTCCAATTGTACTTGAACAAATTTTTCTTCCAATTCCAAGAATACACAAGAAGATACAAAAAATGGTTCCAATTTCACTTAGACAAATTTGTCTTCCAATTCCAAGAAGACACAAGAACATACAAACAGCAATTCCAATTTCACTTCGACAAATTTGTCTTCCAATTCCAAGTAGGAAGAACAATATACAAACAACAATTCCAATTTCACTTGGAAAAATTTCTCTTCCAATTCCAAGAAGACACAAGAAGATACACACAACAATTCCAATTGCACTTGAAAATTTTTTCCTTCCAATTCCAAGAAGACACAAGAAGATACAAACAACAATTCCAATTGCAGTTGGACAAATTTGTCTTCCAATTCCAATAAGACACAAGTAGATACAAACAACAATTCCAATTTCACTTGACAAACTTGTCTTCCAAATTTTCCTACAATGGTATGGAAATAGCACAAAAGTCTCTATGAATCTAACAAGAACACTAAAATAAGTAAAACATGTTTGTGTGGTTTTTTTTTTACCAAATACATCATATATTTTTATTGTCCATGAGATATATGAGGTGGGGTGTGCTTGACACCAAACAATTCCTAGTAGGAACACACGCACATTCATAAAACATGTGTGCATTAAAGTGTGTGTGTGTGTTCTTGGAACGCCTGTGCATTCCTGTTGAGCATAAACAACCAACAACTACAACTCAATCAAGTCATAGGAGCACGTGCACACTCTTAATGAAACATATATAGCATTTAATATACACAAAACCTCTTTATAATAAATATGTATAGGGGTATGGGTACAACAAATGCCTAAGGGGTTAGGATTAAAAGTGTTTTCAAGGATAGAGAAATGGTTAGAGTACCAAGATGTGGGTGATGTGGGTGAAAGGGTTGTACAAAAGTAATATGCATAGTTCACTTAGGGCTCGAGGGAATATAGGGTTAAGGATTGAGTAAAATTTATTCCTATGCTTAAATGGATCTAGGGGGGTATATGTCATGGCCTACATCAAGATCTATGTCAACATCTAAATGGAACCTACTGAAATGGAAATTATGACCATTTGGAGGCTTATATATTATGATATTGCAATGAACCCAGATTGAAAGGACCATTTGGATGCAGAGAGATAGTGAGATTGCAATGAAGCGTTTAGAGGCCAAGACATCATGAGATTACAGTACACCTGAGTTGAAATGAATGTTTGAGGTTGAAAGACATGAGATTGCAGTGCACCCTTTAGAGTGTTGAATCAGATGAGATTATGATTAAGGTTATATTATGTATTTTATGGGAAAGGGTGGAGATCAGAAAATGTGTTGCAAAGAGAACATCATTTGCATTCATTTCATTTATAGTTTTTCTTTTGCAGTTTTTTTTTCTTTTTTGATATGAATTTCCTTGAGGCTGGTAGAGTATAGAAGAGTAGGTATGATATTTGATTTCATGAATCTACAAAGTGATATTATTTATGTGAGTGGATTAATCAAGATATGTGTGCATGTTAAATATAATGAGTAATAGAGGACAAACAACAATTCATGATAGGTTTCATTATTTTGGGCATTGTCAAGCTCTAGGTCAATGTCTAAATATAGATCTAGCTCTATGGTATGGTCTAGTTCATGGTCTACATCAAGCTCTCATTCATCGTATAAATCTATATCTATCTCTATTTCATGGTCTAGGTCATGGTCTAGGTCTATGTCATGATCTATGTCATGGTAATTGTATAGGCCTAGGTCATGATCCATGTCTTTCCATGTCTAGCTCTTGCTATGTCCAAGTTTAGGTCTAGTTCTTGATATTTCAAGGTCAAGGGAATTTATTTCCTTGTGATGTAGGGAGGAGGGATGCAAAGAGAGGAAGAAATAGAGTGTGAGAGGGGGAGAGGGGAAGAAAAAGATATTGAGGGATAGGGAGATGGTGGGGGGGTAGAGACTGAGAGAGTGAGAGCATGGGGGGTCTATTTCATGGTCTATGTCAAGCTCTACGTCATCGTCTAACTCTAGATATAGCTCTATGTAGTGGTCTAGGTCATGCACTACGTCAAGCTCCAGGTCATCATATAAATCTAGCACTAGCTCTATGTCTTGATCTAGGTCATGGTCTAGGTCTATGTCATGGTATACATCATGGTCATCGTATAGGTCTAGCTCATGCTCTAGGTATTTTGATTTCTAGGTGTTTCTATGTCTAGGTTTAGGTCTAGGTATTGAATTTTCTAGGTCAAGGCTATTTATTTCCTTGCAATGTAGGGAGAATGGATACACAGAGAGGAAGAAAGAGAGTGTGAGAGTGGGATAGCGAAAGAAAAAGAGAGAGAGGGAAAGGGAGATAGAGAG
>ML784375.1:545390-556503 GCA_009831015.1 Picea engelmannii | reverse complement strand
GTCGGGAACATATCGTGACCGTCGGATTTCCTAACTACAAATGCATACTAATGCATACTAAAGAAACACACTTTTACCTAACGACATATTAGACCAAGTAGATCTTAACTAACTCCTAAGTGTCTAAATATCCTAACATTTAAACCATATACTAAACAAAGTATATTTGTTGGCTCCTTGGGATATGGTTTTAAGCACCATGCTATAAATTTTTATTACAATAATTTATTGACCATTCCTGTGGCATAAAATTCGTGGCATATATATTAAAGTACTTTGTTATAATGTTATAAAAATATAACACATGCATTAGTTGTTATTAATGGTATGGGCATTGGACTTAGTCCCATCTCTTAAACGAGAACCATGGGTCAAGGGATAAACCCTCGCCTATTTTTCCTCTCATTTGAACAATGTACCATAAAATTTAAGTCACATGTTCAAGCTTGATTGGTAGTTCGTTGGATTTGTTGCTGAGATGTTCGGGTTCAATTCCCCCCAAGCTCAACCAATTTTTTGGAATGTCTTCAACCATTATTGTCCAATGGGTGGATGCCACATGACAACCTCTCAGTAGTTGATCCTTTCCACTTGTCAACCAACGAATGGTACCACATGTACGCCTGTGGATCATGCCACATGTCACCCATATAGTGGTGACACATGTCACCTCTGTAACCTACCACATCATCTCCAATTGGACTGCTAACATCATACTGCCATGTCATCATATAGATGATACGTGGAATATTTTCATTAGTCCACATGTATGCCTAAAAATTCCAAATCTGTGTGACACATGGAAGCCTCTGGTGTTGCTATGTCACATGCTGACGTCATCCTGTACCATGCTAACGTCATCATCTAATTTTGACATCCAATTTTGACCTAGACTTTGACTGCTTATAAATTTTGCATAAGAGCCCCATTTGAGGCATCATTTGTGCCATTGGAAAGCGGTCGACGAGCTCTATGCATTAATTCCATTTTTTTAGAGAATTTGTGATACTTGAATTTTGAGCATTTATGGATCCTCTGTGACCTTTGTGGATGTTCTGAATCTCTTTGGATATTTTGTGAATGTTCCTTAGATCCTCCTGGACCTATGTAAGTGTTCTGGATCTCTAAACCTTCCTTGAATGTGTTGGATCTATGAATCTTCTATAAACATCCCTTAGGTCCTCCTGGATCATTCCTTCCCATTGAAGAACTTTTGGTCATCCAAAAGTATCTATATTCAACAATTTAGTGACCTTCACTTTGTTGTAATACTCTGGAACTTATTCTTCATCTTGGGTATTTGAACATTGTTTTTGAATTCTGGAACTCCACTTCAGAACTCCATCTTGGATTTTGGATCATTGTATTTCTAAATTATAACTCTATCTATGGCTTGTAGATTCCTTCATACAAAAGTCTTCTTATTGATTCTTTGTAGTATTATATATATATATCCACTCCCATCTCCTTCTACTATAGATTGTCTACCTCAACCAAATATTATACCAAGTCGAATGTTGATCTATGCCTTGCTCATTCAGACTCATTTTTCTGATGTATCTGGAGGAGTTCGTGAATGAATTCTTTGTCCATCGTCTCTCCTTCCTTGATAAGTAAATACGAACATTTGTCCGACCTTCTTTTGATCAAGGTATACATTTACGAACACGACATAGTATTTTGAATTATGTTTTATGACATTCTTTTTCATCATCTTAAGGAAGTTTTGCATTACTTTGATGCTCTTCTCGTTCTTGATATACATGTTCCAATTTCATACATCCTTATGTTTCTTCACTTTCAGTTCTTCATAATCAATAATGTTGACCAAAAAATTCAATCCATATGTAGTCTTCTTTACAATTACTATTGTCGATAACAATGGTTGTCATATTTGGTACTGCTTCAGAAAAGTGAATCCAAAGACTATAAATATCCTATATCTCAAAAATATGATTGCAAATTTATCTTCATAAGATTATGTGTCGAACTTTTACAAGCTTAGAAATCACTTCTTTCCTATAATTTACATATATGGCTTACAAGCCTTATAGACTTTATAGAAATCTACATATATGCATATTGATTTACTGATTTACAAATATACATATTTGTTAGAAAAACAGGACCGTGGAGCAATAAAATAAAACAAATGCGGAAACAAAACATAGAAAATACACAATACAATAGAGACACAGATTTACGTGGTTCACCCAGTGTGGGCTACGTCCACCAGAGAAATTGCCAGGTCCTTCCTTTATTATTATCCAACATATGAAGGGATACAACCTACAACAAACCCGCTGTAACTTCCTCTTCTTTCTCTCACAGTCTCCTATCTCATAATACAATATTCGCCATCAACCATAGCCGCAGTACATTTCCCTCATAAAATAGGGTTGCCTTCTAGGGAAAAAAACCCTAACATAATCTCTACCGTTAGATCTGCGACCTTATAATGAACGGTCCATATTTACAATGAAATTACAATATACATTTCCAAGGCAATTTTTCCTTCGGGGGCTTCGACCCTGAACTCCCATCGAGGGACGCTACCCTCGAACCCCCGTTGGGGGCCCACTTTCCCCCAAACCCCTTAGCTGGGGGGATAGCCCCCCTGGACCCCGTAGAGGGGGTACCCCCCCTCTGCACTCCCCCGCGTGGAAGAGTGTACATACTTCTAGGGTGTAAATACTTCATGGGGTATAATCATGGTTGAATGTAAAAGACCTCTGAATCAGAAAGATAATTAGGATCCACAACCAACAATCTCCCACTTGGAGACTGATCTCAACAACTCCACTGTTGTTATATATGATGGACTCTAAACCTTCTTGGACCTGGAAAATTCCTCATTTTCATCTTCATTCTTGAAGACCAACTAAAACTGAGCAGGAAGTTAGTTTCTCCCTGGTTACTCCCTTTGTTAACATGTCTGTAGGATTTTGGCTAGTGTGTATCTTTTCCAACTTCAAATGTCCATCTTCCAAGGCGAATCATATGAAGTGGTACCTCAAATGTATATGATTAGTCTTCGAATGGAAGGCTGAGTTCTTTGCAAGATGAATGACACTCTCATTATCACAGTACAATCTGCTATTCTCTTGCTTCTTTCCCAATTCTTCCATAAACCTCTGTAACCAAATCATCTCTTTACTAGCCTCTGTAGTAGCAACATACTCTGCCTCTATTGTTGAAAGTGAAACAACCTTTTGTAGTTTTGAAATCCAACTTACTGTTGTTCCTCCTATAGTAAACACATACCCTATGGTAATCCTCATGCTATATTTATCACCTTCCATATCTGAATCAACATATCCTTGTAGAACAGTTTTTGAGCCTCCAAAACATAATGCATGATTAGAAGTACCTCTCAACTATCTAAGAATCCACTTTACTGCCTCCCAATGTTCTTTACCTGGATTTTTCATATATTTGCTCACAACTCCCACTGCATGTGCAATATCTGGTCTTGTGCAAACCATTGCATACATCAAGCTGCCAACTGCTGATGAATATGGGACCCTAGACATGTATTCTATCTCCTCCTGTGTCTTGGGACATATTTCCTTAGTTAATTTCCTTAGAGCTTTCTTTATGCCATATAATCTCTTCTTCAACCTGCATACTAAATTCTCCTTCCTTTTGACCTCATACCCCTGTGGCTGCTACATATAAATCTCTTCCTCCAAATCCCCATGGAGAAAATCTATTTTTACATCTAACTATTCAATATGCAAATCTTCTATTGCCACAAGACTTAAAATAGTTCTAATTGAAGTCATTTTAACAACAAGAGAAAATATTTCTTCAAAATCTATACCTTTTTTTTGTGCAAACCCCTTTACAACAAGTCTAGCCTTGTACCGCTTTTCTCCTCCATCTTCTTCCTTCAACTTGTAAACCCATTTATTCTGCAATTCTCTTTTCCCTGTAGGCAACTGAACCAAATCCCAAGTATGGTTATTTACAAAGGAATCCATTTCCTCTTTCATGCCTTTCTCCCACTTCCTTTTGGTGTCTACCTGCATTGCCTCTTCATAACATTCAGGGGGTATACTTAACCTGGTAGATTTTCTAACAACACTTGTAGGTGTTTGAGGTACCTGCTGCTCTTGTTGTTGTACATTTTGATTTTATGGTTCCTTTGGAATTTCTTTTTTAGCGATCTCATCAGGCACTGTGTATTCTTGTTTTTATTTTTCCTTTTTCTTTCACTGCAACTGATCTTTGTACATGACCTTCTCATTGAATATGACATCTCTACTCCTAATGATTTTGTTATTTTCATAATCCCATAAGCGATAACCAAAATCATTAACACCATATCCAATAAAGGTACACTTCTTGGATTTTTCCTGAAGCTTTGTTCTATTTTCTTTATCAATATGGACAAATGCTTCACAACTGAAAGTTTTCAAAAAACAATAGTTTACCTTTTTTCCTGTCAATTCCTCCTCTGGAATTCTACCATCCAAAGAGATTGAAGGTCCTCTATTTATTAAGTAAAAAACAATATCTATAGCATCTTCCCAAAACTATAAGGGAAAACCAGCATGCAATCTTATACTTCTTGTATGCTCCATGATTGTCCTGTTCATCCTTTCTGACACACCATTTTCTAGTGGTGTTCTCAGAATTGTCTTCTCTCTACGAATTCCATGGTATGAATAGTAATCATCAAACTCCTTGCTATAATATTCACCTCCATTATCTGATCTGAGACACTTCAACTTTTTTCCTGTCTCATTCTCAACCAAAGCTTTCCATTTCTTAAAAGTATCAAAAACATCAGATTTTTGTCAAATGCAATAAACCCAAGTTTATCTAGTTGCATCATCAATAAAAGTAACATAATAATGACAGCCACCAAGAGATGATACTTGAGTTGGTCACCATACATCTGTATGCACAAGATCTAACCTTTCACTCTTATTTTCTTTTCTGACTCTGAGAAATCTGACTCTCTTATGTTTTCCATAAACACAATGCTCACAGAAGTTCAAATCAATTTCGTTAAGATCTGGCAACAAATTTATTTTGTGAAGTATCTGCATCCCCTTCTAACTCATGTGTCCAAGCCTATGATGCCACAGTGCTGTATCCACTCCTGTAGAAGCTAAAGAGATAGAAGAGTCAGTATTACCAGTACATAAATACAATGCACCTACCTTCTCTCCTTTCGCTGTCACCAATGATCCTTTGATGACGTTCCATGTCTTATTTGTAAATATCGATATACAACCTTCACTTGCCAACTGCCTTGTTGAAATTAGATTTTTCCTTAAATATGGAACATGTATTACCTCTTTCAAAAACCATTGGTTTCCATTACATTGCTTTATTTTTACCTTTCCCATTCCAACAATTTTGCATGGTGCATCGTCACCCAAATGAACCTGTCCAAAATCACCTTGAACATAATCTGGAAAATGTTTCCTATGGGGTGTGGCATGAAATGAAGCCCCTGAATCTACTACCCAAGACTCAGAAATGTTATCTACATAAATAATCAAAGCATCTTGTAACACATCGCATGTTACATTTGCTTCCTGATTTCTCTCATGTTGTCCATCTCTTTGTTTCTTTAGAGCTCTGCAGTCTTTCTTCAGATGTCCTTTCTTCCCACAATTCTAGCACTCTATATTTCAAAGTCTATATTTGGATCTACCCTTCCTAGAATTCCCACGGTTCCCAAAACCCCTTCCTCTATCCTTTTGTCTTCCCCTATTCTCCATGTTCAACGCATTTCCTGATGTCTCACCTATGCTTTTCCATCGCATTTCCTCACTAAGGATAACACCAAAAACATCATCAAATTAAAGTATTTGAACCAGAGACATAGTTACTTACAACCACAACCAAGACATTCTAGCTTTCTAGAAATGAGCACAAGATTAGAAGAGCCCTGACCTCATCATCAAAGTCCACTTTTACAGAACTTAGTTGATTAGTAACTGTATTAAAATCATCTAAATTATCTACAACAAAACCACCTTCCAACATCTTCATATTAAATAATCTCTTCATTAGAAATACCTTATTGGACGTCGAGGGTTTTTCATACAATTTGGCCAATGCGTCCATCAAACCATTCATTTTCTTTTCTTTCAAAATATTGAAAGCCAGCGACGCTGCTAGGCTTAGCCGTATCGTTCCTAGAGCCTTTCTATCAAGAATCTCCCATTCTTCATCCTTCGTAGCTGCCATCTTCTTTGCTATTCCACCCAATGGTAGGAATAGATCATTCTGATATAAATAGTCTTCCATCTACATCTTCCATAACTGGTAGTTTTGGTGGTTAAATTTCTCGACCCTAAACTTTCCATCTTCCGACATTGCTCCCACTCGAACTAGGAACCCTCTTTTCCTGTGAGTTACCTTTCACTCTAATACCAATTGTTAGAAAAAAAGGAACATGGAGCAATAAAATAAAACAAATGCGAAAACAAAAAACAGAAGATACACAATACAATAGAGACACAGATTTACATGGTTCACCCAGTGTGGGCTACGTCCACGAGAGAAATTGCCAGGTCCTTCCTTTATGATTATCCATCATATGAAGGGATACAACCTACAACAAACCCGCTGTAACTTCCTGTTCTTTCTCTCACAGTCTCCTATCTCAGAATACAATATTCGCCATCAACCATAGCCGCAATACATTTCCCTCATAAAATAGGGTTTCCTTCTAGGGAAAAAACCCCTAACATAATCTCTATCGTTAGATCTGTGACCTTATAATGAACGGTCTAGATTTACAATGAAATTACAATATACATTTACAAGGCAATTTTTCCTTCAGGGGCTTTGCCCCCAGACCCCCCAGCAGAGGGGGTACCCCCCCTCTACACTCCCCTGCGTGGAAGAGTGTACATACTTATGCTGTGTAAATACTTCACGGGGTATAAACATGGCTGAAAGTAAAAGGCCTCTGAATCAGGAAGATAATCAGGCTCCAAAACCAATAATATTCACAATAATTGGTAAATGGTTTTTCATCATGGACTTATCCTTCCCAACATACTAGAAGGAGTTTCATAGCTCTACATCTTTGATAATGCCTCTGATGCTAATGTTGAATCTGGAAATGAATCTGACATAGATTCTGATGTAGAGTAGTCCAAGAAACCACCACAACTAATAATAGGTCTTCCCAACAACCTATATATCTTCTCATAACGAGTACCAAGTACCACTACTACATCCAAAGTTTCTTCTTTTAGATATGCCAGTACATGGCCATTTTGAAATGTGACTTCATAGCCATCATCTTCGAAAGTTGATACTACGAGTAGGTTTATTGGTAGGTCTATCACATATATCATGTTCTCTATTCCCATGAATCATCCTTATTCTAGTTGGAATCTGACATATCCATATCATTTTATAGCTCATTTGGTGTTAAAATAGGATCCCACATAGTTATCTTCTGAGTTGAATTATGTGAAGGTTATAAATTCGGATCTCATCCTAGTCATGTGGTGAGATGTGATAGTGTCCATGAACCAAACTTCGATGTCCTCGTAGATCACTTTACCAGTACCAACCACCAAAATATATTCTTCATCATAAAATGTTGATGCAAGTGTCTTTACATCCTCCTGGTTCTTTTTTGGACCTAGTTGTGGGTAAAGTGTCCAACACTTCTTGAATTGATGTCCATTCTTCTCACAATAAAAGAAACAAAACTCATTTGTTTTTTGGATAATGTGATCCCTCTCTAGAAATTTTCTTCTTCCCTGAGGATTGACCTATCTTTTTCTGGGAGGACTTTAACTACACAATTTGTCTTATGCCAATCTCACATGCAGTAATTTTTTTTTTCTTTTCCTTTGAGCATTCTTCTTCTGAAGGTATCTCAGACTGGATGTTTTTACTAGAAGATAACTTCTCATGCTGTACTTGATGGAGTTGTTCCAACATTTGGTCTTTTTCTTGCAACTCGTCTTGAAATTCTTGGATGATTCCTATGATAAGTTCTCCATGACTCTCCAACCAGTATTGAAGCTCTTGCTTCTCCTCTTCAAGAATTTTTATGTGCATCCTTAACTCAAATTTCTCCTTCTGTATCTGATGATTCAAATATTTTGTAGTCTCAACTTCATGAGGGTTTTACACATCTTGTCTTCTGGATAAAATCCTTCAAATCTTCTCCAATCAAACCCTGAATCCTTATCAAACCAACCTTGCAAAAACACGTTAAAACGTGTTCTGATACCACTAGATCTGAAAATACTTTTTAGATATTACTTATTTCTTAATTATTGACATGCAATAACTAACTGGCTTCAATATTGATTGTCTTAAGGATCTATTGAGGTGGCTTGCAGAACGATGATGTACATAATTCAAAATGGATTGAATAAGGAATATGAAATAAATTACATATTCCAATTAAAATAAGACATTATTACACATTTACAAGACATTCTTCAAATTCATAGCTCAAATGCTCAAATAAACTCAACCGTTGAATTCCTTGCAAAAAAAAATGAGAAATTTGACTATAAACAAGTATATGTTTCTTCAAAGTTCTCAAGAACACTTTCCTATATAATAACTCATACAAAATGTGCTAAATATCTCCCAAGGACAAAGTTGATTCCCAACTTTCCATATACTCTCATCAAATTGGAGTTCTCTCCAAAATCCTCTCTTTGAATTCTTGTCCTTTACATGGAGGAAAGAGGTATTTTATAGCCCCTTAATCACATCTTTTTGGTTACAATTGTAATTAAAATACATAAAAAATGCATTAATTTGATGCCCATTTAACAAATTGGAAGTGGGAACATTGGTAGAAATGCTAGAATATATAGTGGAAGCTCGCGGGTTCAAGGCCATGGACCTTTCCCCTTTTAACACATAATTATATTAAAGGACTTTGTTATATTATTATAAAAATAGTTTTATAATAATATAACACATGTATTCATTTTTATAAATGGTATGGACATTATCCTTCACGCGTGAATCTAGGGACTTGGTCCCATCTCTTGCACAAGAATCATGGGTTGAGGGATAAGCCCTTGCCTCTATTTCTACTCATTTGAACAATGTACCAACTTTATATATATTAAATTCCACATAATTGTTAAGTCACATGCAATAGGTTGATTAGTAGTTCATTGGATTTGTTTTCAAGATGCCTAGGTTCGATTCCCTCTAGGCTCAACCAATTTTTGGAATGCCTTCATTCATTATTGGCCAATGAGAGTCTGCCATGTGGAAACCTCTCATTGCTTGATCTTTTCTGAAAAATGTACCAACTTTATATATATTAAATTCCACATAATTGTTAAGTCACATGCTTTTTGGAATGCCTTCATTCATTATTGGCCAATGAGAGTCTGCCATGTGGAAACCTCTCATTGGTTGATCTTTTCTGAAAAATGTACCAACTTTATATATATTAAATTCCACATAATTGTTAAGTCACATGCAATAGGTTGATTAGTAGTTCATTGGATTTGTTTTCAAGATGCCCAGGTTCGATTCCCTCCAGGATCAACCAATTTTTGGAATGCCTTCATTCATTATTGGCCAATGAGACGCTGCCATGTGGAAACCTCTCATTGGTTGATCCTTTCCACTTGTTAACCAATTAATGGTGCCACCTTTATTCCTGTGGATCATGCAACATGTCACCCTTGTAGTGGTGACATGTGTCACCTCTATCATCTGCCATGTCATTGCTAACTGGACAACTCACGTCATACTTCCACATCATCGTATGGATGACACATGGCATATTTTTATTAGTTCACATGTACACCTGAAAATGAAATTTTTTTGTGACACATGGCATCCTATGGTGTTTCTACGTCATAAGATAGCATCATCCTGTACCATGCTAACATCGTCATCTGATTTGACCTCCAAGTTTGACCTAGACTTTGATCACATATAAATTTTGCATAAAAGCTCTGTTTGAGGCATCATTTGCACCATTGGAAAATTGTCGACAAGCTATACGCATTGATGCCATTTTTCTAGAGAATTTGAGATACTTGAATTTTGAGCATTTGTGGATCATTTGGGACCTCTGTGGATGTTCTAGATCTCTCTAGATCTTTTGTGAATGTTCCTTAGATCCTCCTAGAAATCTGTAAGTGTTCTAGATCTTTGGAGCTTCCTTGAATTTTTTGTATCTATGAATATTGTTTGAACATCCATTGTATCCTCTTAGATCATTGAGCATGTGGGAGGAAGAGAGAGGTAGACAAAGAGGTGAGGTAGAGAGAGGTAGATAAAGGATGGAGGTAGAGAGTGAGTGTGTTAAAGTGAGGAAGGGAGAGAGGAATATGTAGAGGGGGCATAGAAAATGTGTGTGTGAGAGTGTGGGAGGAAGACAAAGGAAGACATAGAGGGGGGATAGGAAGTGTGTGTGAGAGTGTGGGAGAGAGAGAGAGGAAGACAAAGAGGGGATTTAGAGAGCGAGTGTGTTAGAGTGTGTGAGGGAGAGAGAGAAATACATATAGGGGGGTAGAAAGTGTTGGTGGGTATGTGTTATATTCTTTCCATGAGTAGTAGTGTCGCATTTTGCCTCATTTTTCCTGTTGCCTCAATTTTCGTGTCCATTGTTGGGCAGTTTTTTAACACATGGGTTTTTGTTTATGGTTTTCTATTTTTGGTTAAGGAATCAGGGTTGTTGACTAATTCAGGTCATTGGGTTAAGGTTTTGGATGCCACTAGATCCTATATGTATATTGTATTGTAAACAATGTATCATTATGAATGAATATAGAATATGATGGTTTTCCTGGTTTGGGTTTCCAGAGGAAAAATATCTCGGTAATGTGTGTATTTCCATTGTATATCTTCTATTATTTTACTGAAAATCTATTTGGAATAAATATTGTACAAGGTTAAAATCTACAAATGTGCGTGGGAGGGATAAGGAGAAACGCATAATAATGCAATAGAGAATGTGCAAGAGAGTGAGGGGCAGAGAGAGGAAAATAGAAAGGGGGGTAGAGAGAAAGTTAAATGTAGGAGAGAGGGGTAGATGTAGGAGAGATAGAGGAGATATAGTGGCATGTGTGTGTGTGTGTGTGAGAGAGAGAGAGAGAGAGAGAGAGCATGTGAGTGTGAGAGGGGGAGAGAG